>JAJIYU010013385.1:0-13905 GCA_030144865.1 Tinospora cordifolia
TCACTATATCTCTAATTTATTTTATTTTTCATGTGTTATCCCACAATTTGCACTCAAAAGAATTTTGAAATTAATTTATTTAATTATTTGACAAAATTCTGGGGTATTACAAGTTTTTATGTAAAAGAACATAGTCATGGAAAATACCTAAATCAAACTACTCACCTCGGGTCCCGCGCACCGATACCCTGTCGACAATCGGCCCAGTGCCACAGTGCTCACTCGAATCTGCATTATTGAAACTCAATTTCAGTTTTCTTTAGGATGTGGCTTAATATCTTATTCCATTATCCCTAATTAGTCTGATTGACCCAAATTCGATTTGGTCAAATTCAATCAATTAGTCAAACTTGGTCAACTGGTCAAAATTGGTCAACATGATCAATTTTTGTCATCTTTGGTCAATTTGGGTCAAATTAGGTCAAAATTGGGCCATTTAGGCCAAAATCCTCAAATTTTTTTACACCTACCCCAAATTCAAGCTTTTTGCTTTCCTTGTGCAGTGAATTTGTCGATTTTCTTGCGATCAATCCTTATGTCAAATTTGCACAAAACTTTCCAGATTTTATCTACACTTCCTAAACATTCACTAAAATTTTAGATTTTGATTTTTGGACACTATTTGCTATGGTTTCTAAGTGTGGTAGGCAACAGGGACTGTGAAATCTCGTATCCTATATGACAATTAATCAATTGGTGCATCAGTTGACCCCTTTACCCAATTCAAATTAGGTCAAAATTGGGTCATTTAGGCCAAAATCCTCAAATTCTAACACTTAGCCCAAATTCAAGCTTTTTGTTCTCCTTGTGCAGTGAATTTGTCGATTTTTTTCGCGATCAATCTGTATGTCAAATTTATGCAAAACTTTCCAGATTTCATCTACACTTCCTTAACATTCACCAAAATTTTAGATTCTGATTTTTGGACACCATTTGTTATGGTTTCTAAGTGCGGTAGGCAACAGGGACTGTGAAATCCCATATCTTGTGACCACTCTACTAAATTTCAGCCCAAAATATCCATTTTTGGTCAGTCAACTGGTCTCCTACTTCTCTTTTACGTAACAAATTGTTCAAATGTTCAAGTTTCCTATGGTTTTCAAGTGCCTAAACATCTTTACTACCCCATTAATTTGAGGCACTCTCTCATATGTGTTTTAAAGGTCAGATTCCATAACATTAACAATATTCTTCCAAATCAGTAAGCAAAATAGGGCAAAGATCACTTCTCACATACATCCTACACCTAGCACGTATCAACACTTTAAAATATTGCCTAAGTACCAAAAACTTGTACACAACTAGGCATTTTGGCATGGACATAAAACTTGTATACCTTCTTGTAGCCTTTGGTTTGAGGTTTAAAATGCCTCAAATATCAGTCCAAATGGAAGTCCCTACCCACTTTAAATGATGCCTCAAAACTAGTTTCAAGAACTATCTTCTGTTGGAACTGTTGTAACAGTTGATCAATAGACAACTTTAATGCCTTGTAGAATAGGTTTAAGACTTCAGTTTCTGATTTCCACCACTTGGATATGAAAGTACACAAGATAAGAATAAAACAAGGGGTTTTACCTCAGGAGTAGACCTTGAATGGGTTAGGGATCATCCCTTTGAAGTTTGCTCCAATACAATTTTCTACAGGTTTCTAGTTGCAACAGTGTCAAATAGCCCTTTTCGTGGTCATTTCAATCTCAAATGGATGTGGCATTTGACCAACAGCCTATGCAATGTTGTAGAGGCGATTGAGAGCTTTCCAACTAGCCCAAAATCATAGAAAACGGATGTTGGAGGAGGGGGAAATGGATGGTTGAAGATGGGTTGCAGAAACTGAAAATGAAATTTGCTCAAGAGTTGAAGTTTTTGTTGCATGTTGAGGTGTTCTTGCATAGTAAAAGGAAGTGCCACGTGGCTCATGAGTTGCCATGCAAGGTGCCTTGTTGTCTCCATGTATTGGCTTGCTCAAGAAGGTGATTGGATTAGCAAAACCATGGATTTTGCTGGTTTTTTGCTAAAAAAAACCCAAAAGATTCACTGAAATTTGGGCAAAAATCGAAGGAGAAGAAGAAGATGGGCACGTGGGCCAGCCCATGTCCCTGTCCAAAAGTCACATGCACTAACAGTTCGCGTGCCTTGTGTTTGTTCATGGGCTGGGCTTGCGCTCGAAACCCGAACCACATAAGCCCGTGAGGTCTGCACGTTGGGTTCGGCCTGTGTGCTAATCCGACCCAGTTTTGTAATTTTTTTTGTTTATTTCATTTCTCTTTCCCTTTTGTATAAATATATTTAATTATTTTTTCCCTTTATTTTTATTATAATCATATGTTTCGTCCACCAATTTTCATCAAAATCTTCACTATTTCTCAATTTCATCATTTATATATTTATTTTTCAAAAATTGAATATTCTACCTAAAATTTATGTTTTTCTCCCAAAAATTTATTAATTGCACCAAAAATTCAATAATTTTTTAGAAAATATCATATTTCCTCCCAAAAATTATATCTCCAATATAATCAACGTAATCTCTTCTCAAATTGTATTTTTCAATTATTCTAATTTTCCTTCAATATATGATTAAAAATTGAAAAAAATTAAAAAAATTCGTGTATTTTCATTAAAAATTTCAGAAAAATACATGTATCAAACCCAGTAATTCGTATGTGAAAAATATTGGTCGTCACATTTGGGATGGAGCTTATATCAACCATAATGTGCATAATTAAAAATATTTAAATAATCTCATTAATTTTGACGTTATGGAACTTAGGGGATACAAATTTCTAAATGTTTTGGGGTTTGAAAGATATTCAATATAATTATTTATAACAACATCCATAATGACATTTGTGGCCCTCTGACATGTACAGATGCCCCATTACGGGTGTGTGGACAAATGATGAAATACATTGATCTATAGCAGTCATTGGTGCAATATATATATATATATATATAACTTTTAAATTATATATTGTAAATAGTTTAAATAATGAGTTGATATGATTGTGTGTTTAATATAACACAGTCTAATAAACTTTGAACCACTAAGAGAGATAGTTTAATAAATAACAATTTAGTAAGTTGATGATGTAATAGGGACATCAAACTCAGAGAGAGTCTAACCACTAAACTTGTCCTAATATTTTTTTTTTGTTTGTCAAAATTAGTAGGTTGGAATAGGCAAAGTCTGGTGGGTAGTTTCAGTTAAATGGGTCAATGGCGCTAAGATGTTATTGTGCACACAAAAATGGGTTATGCGATAGAATGGCTATGCCTTATATGGACACGTGGAATCTTATTACTAACGCCACAAAAAGGTGTCATTAATTTTATTCTCCTTTCTTTTTTTGGCATATATGTACACTAATGTCTAACCTCCTTTGTTTGTTTCGTTGTTTTCTTCATTGTCTGTTATTCTTCTCGAAGATGGAGAAGAGACGCGCACAGGTAACTCAAAGGATTGATTTCAAAAAGTGAAGCAATTTCTTCATGATTTCCAACTATGCAAAACCTTAAACCAATCTCTATCTTCAGCTTTTGTTTTAGGTTAATTAGAACGAGTTATTATTCTTCTCTCTACACTCATTCAATTCTTCTCAATGTTTTCCTCATAAAGAGATTTGAAACTTGATTTGTTGTGGCTATGAAGTTTGTGTGGTCTATGTGCTTGGTTTTTCATTTGCACTTGAAGGATGTCGAAACCAACAAATATAAGTCCTAATTTTTCAAAAATAATTTTTGCAAACAACAATGAGTAGGACTGAATATACAAAGGTTGGTGAGGCCATCTATTTTCTTTAGTCATGTAACAACCCGTATTTTTGGGCATTGAGTCGACGGGTTCGACATGTATTTTCAAATATGAATTAATGAATTATAAATAAAAATACATAATTTTATGGCAATTGTACTAATTAATATGTGTATTAAATAGAGAAAAAATAAATAATAATAATTAATATTCATAGTGGGGACTTAGTTGAGAAAAAATGAATTGAATTAATGCTATAAATTAAATCTTGCATACATATAAAAATATACATACATACATACATACATACATACATACATACATACATATATACATCTATATATATATATATATATATATGATAATCATAAAGTGCTTGGTTGGAAAATGGAGGAAAAGAAAAAATATATATAGTAAGAGGATAATATGTGATGATGTGTAAGTAAGGTTATCTCCTCATTTAATGAGATGGGACACCCCCAAATATCAAGCCTATATATATGGCTCCACTTCTCATTCTCATTTCTTTCCTTCTTCTCACTTGCTCAACATGAGAAGAAAAGAAAGAGAGAAAAAAGAGAAAAAGGAGAAAAAAAAAGAGAAGAGCAGAAAGAAAAATAAGAAGAAAGGAAAAGAAAAAGAACAAGAGGAAGAAAAAGGGAAGAAAAGAGGAAAAGATAAGTTGTCCATTGTCAACGACCCAATATTTTGGGTAAATTATTTTTATCTATTTTCAATTTAGAATTGTTATAAAAGTTATAAATTACAGTTTTCCTATTATAGTTTTCAATAAAGGTGATAGTTTATTGTATGACCCAAAACTAGGGTATATTTTCACTATGAGTAAAATTACACAATATTTTTATTATTGTGTTTTGATCAACAAGTAGAACATAAACATATAGTTTATTTGTAGTAATGTGGACCATAAAAATTTATATGGTAATTAAACATCAACATATAGGGGGTATAACCATTAGCATTAAAATTTTAGTTGGCAGTCACTAAAATGTCCAAAATAAAATTCTGAACTCAATGATACTAAAATTAAGATTTTTAGAGGTCAATTGGTACACTAAATTTGCATTAACGCGATTTGAGGAATAATTAATGAATATAGAAAAATATATATAGGGTTATATAATGTTAAATAATAGAAAAAAATGTTATATAATGTTATATATATATAATGTTGTATAACATTATGAAATACTTATGGAGAAAATTGTGTAACATAGAAAATAATTAAAATTTTCCTATTTACTATATTGGACTCTCAAATTTATGAAAAGGCTGGTTATTGTGTACTAAAAGTGGGACACGTGTCAACAATACAAATTTTGGGTATTTTGGGTCAATATTAAGGGCTTAATGGTATGAATTGACCTTGTTGATCATGTTGACCCTGTCAATCAAACAAGTCAGTGAGTGTTAGGTTTAGTTAGAGTTGACTGTAGTGATTAAAAACTGAGAAAGTCCATAAGTAGACTATAATTGACCGAGTCAATCCTTTGATTGACCAAGGACCATAAGGTTAGATTTAAGCCAAATTTCAAGTAGACATTATGAAAACCCTGTTGATCATGCAAGATCAAACATTAGCAAGATGCAACCGATTACCAAAGGAACACCAAAAGCTGACCATCCTTGTGAGAAGTGTCTTCTAATTTATTTATCACTTAAACTTGTTATTCTATTAATAAATAAAATATTATGACATATTGTAATGCATTTACAATCTTTAAATGATTTTTAAATGAAAATGTGCACTGAGTCTCGAGGTCCGGGTGTGGGTTAGGGTATTGGATGTAGTAGAGCATTAAGGACCAAAGGCGGTCGTACCTGAGGGTACATTCTATGCAAGTCTATCAATTGGCTCCCCTATTGAGGATCTGAGGCCGCCATACATGTGGTATAAGCTGGCAGATCCCTATAATATGATACGAGAATATGCCCAACTGTCGGGTACACTCACTCGAGTAGATTTATTATTGCCTTGTAGGCTATTGAGAGCTTCGGCATGTGTTTTTAGCTTTAAAATTATTTTCAAAATGGAAGGTGCACGATTGCATTGTAGATTTAACATTTGTTAATTGTTGTATTCATTTGCATTATTATTATTATTATGCATGCACACATGACATTATTTTATAGAATTCCTGTTTTAAATTATAGATTGGACTACATTACTCACTGAGCCGTTGTGGACAAATTTGGCTCACTACTCTAACATTTTAGGTTCTTCTTCTGTGGATAAAGGAAAGAAAGTGGTTATTGCATAGTATGCATTTCTTTTATTTTAGTAGATTTCTTCATGTGTTTTACTATTTTTGAAAGTTAGTATGATGTATAGGAAGTGAGAAAAACATTGTAGATATTTTGACTATCAGATTTTTGCTACTGCTACATTGAAAAGACTGTATATAAACACTTTTTTTTAATTAAAAAATTTTGTAATTATTTGTTTCAATTACTTCTGCATCTCTTGTGATTACTTTGATGATGTTGTGCATAGATAAGAAGGAGGCTTTATAGTGTTTTGGCAAGCTAGGCTTGTGAGTCAATTTGGCAGGGCATTGTGCCAGTCGACTCGCCCTTCACCCTAGGGAAGGGGTTCCAATAATGTTGGCATCAGAGCCCATGGTTTTTCAATTAAGGAATAGCAATTGTTGTTAACCTAAGGAACCTCAGAGTAATCGAGGAAGTTAGGAAAACCTTAGGAATGATTTAGAGTAGCATAGTGGAATTATGGACAAAAACTTTCTAATTTCTGATTGACATAAAGAGGAATTGAGTCGAAGTGGTCATATCATGAGGGGAATTTGACTACCATTGGGAGTTAGTGAGTTTTAAGACTTGGAATTTGAACCTTGTGGATTAGACTATCACTTGGAGATAGTTACCTTGATGTGTAGTTATCTTTTGTTACAGGCATTTAAACTTATGGTTTGCTTAACTTTGGAAATGACGAAAGCTTAATATTTTATGCAGACCACGATGCCTCCTTGACGTGGGAGAACATATAAGATTTTGGAGTCGGTGCCACCACCACCACCTCCAATCCAGCCTAAATAGGACCCTGTACAGAGGGTCAAGGCTTTGATCAGGGCATTTACTAAGGTTGCTCACACCCAGATAGCCTTATTAAGAGAGAGACTAATAGGATTGAGGATGAGAGATAGAGGGTTAGGCTAGTAGCACCCCCTACACCAGTTGTACCTGGGATCAAAGCAGATGAGAGGGTTGTAGACCACGTAGAGGTAGCCCCGGTGTGACAGGGAGATGAGGCTACTCATGATCGTCTCTTGAAGAGGTTTTCAGATCTGAGACCCAAGGAGTTCCATGGGGGCTTGAGTTTAGACATGGCAAAAAACTAGCTCCTCAGTATTGAGAAGATAGCAGAAACGTTGAAGTTTTCTGAGGAGAACCAGGTACTCTTTGTTGTGCATATGCTTGAGGATGAAGCCGCCATCTAGCGGAAGGTCACTCGGATGATAGAGGGAAAGATTACTTCATGGACCCATTTTTGGAAATTATTCTTGAATACTTATTGTAACATCTCACCTCCTGAGTCCCATTTTCCGCGTCAACTGACGATCTAACTTTCTTTGATAAAAAATCTTGGGATGCCCGGGAGAAGGGCCCATGCTACATTTTCTTCTTCTTAGACCCAAATCCATTAGGGTTCTTGTGTACATTAGTCTATGTACAAAATGACATCATAATAAATAAGATTCTTTATTTATTTATTCAAAAATTCTGAGTACAATGATCTATTACAGTGAAAAATAAATTCAAAGCTAAAATACATGATTTAGCTTGGGCCGATGCGCCCTACATTGAAATAAATAAAAAATTTCAATAGATAAACCTCCTCGTAAGCTAATTAAATCCCTGAGATGTGAAAAATAGGGGGCTGAGCTAAAAAACCTAATGAATCATTTAGTCTATTTAATTCATTATTTCAACCAAATAATATAAGCATATCAAACACTTTCAAGGATTAATTTGATTCAAAAAATGTGTTATTTCAGTCGTAATTTAGACTGAACGGGAATAACCTGTATGCTCCAGATCTAGGGAGAGAGATCAATTCTGAAACTCAACCCATATCTAGTGGGATCTTTCCTGAAACTTGTTCCATTTTGGTGTCAGTCTTGACAACCAGTTCCAATTCTACATGGAACACAAAAAGTCTCCCGTATCAGTGTGTGGTTGAAAATCTTATTTAATCTTATTTTTGTGTGCAGGAGCATAGTAAATAAAAATTTCAATAGTATCTAAATACTTCAACAGTATAACATTTACATTCACAAACATTGACTTCCGATTTCTAATGTAGAAGATCATACAGGATGCAACTATAAAGCATACTCTCTTGGTCATAAACAATATATTGGTGCATGATAAATAATAGCTCAAACAGCATAACATTCAAATTGACTTTCAATTTTTGATGTAGACGATCGTACAAGACCCAACTACAGAGCATACTCTCTTGGTCATGAGCATCATAATAACTGAATAACGTAAATTCAATGGACAAGAATAAAATCAAACTAATAAAACAAGCAAGCATTATCTAAATCAAAATAATAAATTAAAAGAAGGGAAAGAAACTCACTTTGAGATTATTTCCTAACTTTCGTAGCACTTCGTTGCTACTACTTTACAAGTTATTTAGAATAGCTCAAGAGAAAGAAGGACTAGGACTAAGGTTGCCAAGAAGGAGGGAAAGAAAGAGCAAGACAGATTTTCAACTCTTATCTTTAGGATGAATGAAATGGGTAGAGTAGGGAGGTTTATATAGAGTCCTCTTTCAATTAGTTTTTCTATTTTTCCAATGTGGGACTATCATTTCCTATTTATGCATACCTTAACATCATACTAAATAAGATATTGCATTCATGAATGCATTTCCTTTGCACATATACTTTTCTATATATATTACTATCACACTAAACAAAATATTATTTTTATGAATGCATCTAATTAATACGTTTTACAAATATTTTTTTATATTAATATAATAATTTATTATTTAAAATATTACTTTCTTATTTAGATAGAGAAGAGTATATTTACCCAACATTTCTATATGTCTCATATGAATTAATGCATATCCCTATATGCTTCTATGCCAATTAATTAATTGCATATCAATGACAATTCTTTATATACGTATATGCACCAATAAAGTTTATTTTAAACTTGAATTTCGGGTATTACAACAATTGAAATTTTAGGTATTACAACCTACTCTCCTTACAATAAATTTCGTCCTCAAAATTTGTACCTATCCACGTCAATGTTGTTTGGTTAGGCATTTTGGGTGAAGAAACCTTGATATTTGTTCTTCATCTCACTTTCTAGCTCCCAGGTTGCTTCTTCAAAATCATTATGTTTCCACAGAACTTTAACAAGTGGAATTTCCTTGGTCCTAAGACGTTGTACCTTACGATCTAATATACTAATTGTTGGTTCTTCGTAAGTTGCATTGTCTCGAAGTACAACTTCCTCCCAGTGTATGATATGTGATGGGTCTGGTTCGTACTTCCGCAGCATCGATACGTGGAATACATTACTGAGCTCCAACTCATAAGCGCATTCCCCGATTCTCCTAAGTATTTGAAAGGGTCCAATAAATCTTGGTGATAACTTCGCCTTGAATCTGAACCTCTTAATTCCATTTTGAGGACTAATCCTTAGAAATACTTTATCTCCTACTTGGAATTCTAGGGCTCTCCTTCTGTTATCAACATAACTCTTTTGATGACTTTGAGCTTTAGCCAATCTCTTTCGTATAAATTTGACTTGATTGCTCATTTCTTCCACCAAATTTGAACCAATAAGAACATGGTCTTCGAGTTCAGCCCAACAGGTTGGTGATCTGCAGGGCCTCCCATAAATAGCCTCATATGGAACCATTTTGATACTTGCTTGATAACTATTGTTATAGGCAAACTCTACTAAGTGTAGGTACTTGCTCCAGTTCCCTTTAAAATCCAGAACACAAGATCACAACATATCTTCTAATATCTGAATGACCCTTTTAGATTGCCCATTGGTCTGAGGATGGAATGCAGTGTTCATGGTGAGTCTGCTTCCTAGCTCTTTTTGTAAACTCTGCTAGAACTGAGAAGTGAACCTTGAATCTCTATCTGACACGATGGTTGTGGGAACACCATGGAGTCTTACAATTTCCTTGACATATAATTCTCCAAGTTTCCCAACGGAATTTGTAGATCGAGTGGGTAGGAAGTGAGCTACATTCGTCAAACGATCCACAATCACCCATACAGTGTCTTCCCCCTTTTGATTCCTCAGCAGGCCGCTAACAAAGTCCATTGCAATATTGTTCCACTTCCATTCTGGTATCGGAAGTGGTTGTAACATCCCTAAGATTTCTTATGTTCTGCCTTTACTAGTTGACATGTCAAACATCTAGAGACATATTAGGCTATATCCCTTTTCATGCCCCTCCACTAGTAGGTCTTTTTAAGGTTTTGGTACATTTTATCCCTACCTGGATGCATCATATACTTGGTCTAATGAGCCTCATCTAGTATTGTCTGCTTACTCTGTCCATTCTGAGGTACATAGATCCTTTTTTCTGAACCTTAAGATATTTTTAACATCTAACCTGAAGTCAGAATGCTTACCCTGTGTGACTCCTTCAATCAGATTGGTAAGCTATTTGTCTTGTCTTTGTTCATCCCTGATCTGATGTAGAAGATTTGGTTGACAAGACATAGTGTAGAGGTAGGCTTGTTTTCCATTTAGAGTTATACCCAACCTAAAGTCATCGATCAACTGGTACATCTGACCTTTCTCTTCCTCTTGTTTGTTAAACTTTCTACTCAAGGCATCAACCACTACATTGGCTTTCCCTGGATGGTAGTGTAGTTGAAAATCATAGTCTTTCAAGAACTCCATCCATCTCCGTTGCCTGAAGTTCAACTCCTTTTGAGTGTAGATGTACTTCAAGCTCTTGTGATATAAAAATAGATCAAATTCTCACCATAAAGGTAATGTCTCCAAATCTTTAGGGCGAATACATTGGCTGCTAACTCTAGGTTGTGAATGGGATAGTTCTTCTCATGGACTTTCAGTTGTCGCAAGGCATAAGTGAATACTTGTTTTCCTTGCATCATTACTGCTCCCAGTCCATTCAATGATGCATCAGTATAAAGGGTAAAAGTAACCCCATGGGTTGGACTGACTAGGACGGGGGTCGTAGTCAATCTCTTCTTTAGTTCTTGGAATGATTGTTCATACTTCTCATCCCAATTGAACTTAACTCCCTTCTTGGTTAGCTTGGTCATAGGTTCTGCTAGTTTAGAGAAATCTTGTATGAACTTTCTGTAGTATCTAGCCAGGCTTAAGAAACTCCTGATTTCCGTAACTATCTTTGGCAGCTTCCAATTCATGACAGCTTCCACCTTCTCCGGATCCATATAGGCTTCTGCTGATACTACATGGCCAAGGAACTTAACCATCTTCATCCAGAACTCACACTTGCTGAACTTGGCATATAGTTGGTGTCTTCTGAGGGTTTCCAACACTATCCGCAAGTGTTCCAAGTGTTCAGCTTCTGTCTTTGAATAAATTAGGATGTCATCTACGAA
Source organism: Tinospora cordifolia (assembly GCA_030144865.1). Taxonomy (NCBI): domain Eukaryota; kingdom Viridiplantae; phylum Streptophyta; class Magnoliopsida; order Ranunculales; family Menispermaceae; genus Tinospora; species Tinospora cordifolia. Next base: position 11,383 of record JAJIYU010013385.1, read on the forward strand.
TACCACTACAAAGTGGTCAAGATATTGTCTGAACACTCGGTTCATTAAATCCATGAATGTCGATGGGGCATTGGTCAAACCAAAGGGCATCACAGTGAACTCAAAGTGTCCATATCTCATTCTAAAGGCTTTTTTGGGCATATCTGAATCTTGGATCCTCAACTGATGATACCCTGATCTAAGATCAATCTTAGAGAAATGAGTAGCTCCCCTCAATTGATCAAATAGGTCATCTATCCTTGGCAAAGGATACTTGTTCTTTATGGTTAACAGAATTAACTTTCGATAATCGACACACAACCTCATGGATCCGTCTTTCTTTTTCACAAATAATACTGGAGCTCCCCATGGTGATTCACTAGGTCGAGTGAATCCCTTTTCACGGAGTTCATCCAACTGTGTCTTGAGTTCAATCAGTTCTACTGGCGTCATTCTATAAGGAGGAATAGCTATATAATTTGTGCTTGGATAAAGTTCAATCTTGAACTCTACCTCCCTGTGTAGTGGTAGTCTAGGTAAATCATCTAGGAATACATCTGCATATTCCCATACTACAGGTATCTCTGAAATCTTATTAGGTTCTCCAGATCTAATATCATCCTCTAACAATTGTTTGAAGTCATCACTCTATTTTAGACAATGTAACATGGCTGTCATAGGACTCTAAGGTAGTCTCTGCATATCCCCATTGACTTTTACTAACTCTCTAGATGGTAGAGTTGATGTGACTCTTCGTCTTGGGCAATCGATCTAAGCCTGGTGTTGAATCAACCAGTCCATACCCAGTATCACATCGTACCCCTGGAAATGTAATAATCTAAGGTTGGTATTACTAGTTTGTCTCCAAATCTTAATTCACATGTACAAACTTTTCGAGTAACTACAGTGTCTCCTATGGGAGTGGACACATACAACAGTTCTGGTGATGTGGATGTCACTAGTTGTAATCTCCTAACTAGTTCTTTTGACACAAATGACTTAGTGGCACCCGAATCAAACAATACTTTCACAACAGTGTTAAATAACAAGAATATACCTTCAACAGTGGGGATTTGATCTTCTGGGGCGTTAGTGATAGCAAATACTCTGGTTTGGTTTTGCCCCCGTCATTGGTTCTAATTTTGTACCCGACCCTGGTTTTGATTTTACCTCTAGTTGTTATTTTGTCGAGGCAGTTGTTGTACATTCTGTTCTTCCCCTTGATTATATGGACGTTGTTGTTGTTGTCGTGTCTGGGTTTTGCTGGGACAAAACTTCGATAGGTGCCCTCGCTGATTGCAGTTGAAACACTGCCCTTGACGTCTGGCCAACTTTAATTGTTCTTCTATTTTGGGTCAATTTTGCCATTGGGGCATTTTATTTCCATTCCCCTGATTAGTATTCCAACTATTCTTACTTTTCTTTTGAGCCCCTTGATCATTTTCATTCCCAGGCCTCTTATTCTTCCCCCTCAACATTTGTTCCAGGTTGAGTTCCTATTTTAATGTTAGAGCCTTTTTCACGACGTCTTTGTAAGTCTTTAGACCTAGAGTCTTTACTATCTTTCAAATCTCCATCTTGAGACCCTGTGCGAATTGATTAGCTTTCCTTTTCTCCTCCCTAATCAGATGTGACGACCCCTCATTGGGCCCCCAGAACCCCCTCAGTGGGCACTCTGGGCTAGGTGTTCACTCAAAGGTATTGTCCCTGCCCCCAAGGGTTTTCTGTCGCCTCCGCGAAGATTCGAACCCAAGACCTGGGGCTCAAGTACTTAATTCATTCTTCATCCGCTACCATTGAACCACTCAGCGGTTCTGGGGGCCCAGTGAGGGGTCGTCACAATAAAAGGCGCTTTTTTATTGTAACACCCACCGGGAATCCTACCAGGACTCTTACCCACGTCGTAGGGCCCACGTTATGGCGTGTCACTCACAAGGTATTGTCCCCTGTCCCCTGGGGTTTTCTTTCGCCTCCGCGGAGATTAGAACCTAAGACCTAGGGCTCAAGTACTTATTTCTTTCATCATCCGTTACCATTGAGCTACGTTTTGGAAGATATGTTGAAGGCTTGCGTTTTAGACTTCAAGGGGAATTGGAGCAAGTACTTGCACTTGGTGGAGTTTGCCTATAACAACAGTTATTAGGCAAGCATAAAAATGGCTCCATTCGAAGCTCTTTATGGAAGACCCTGCAGATCACCTACTTGTTGGGCTGAACTTGAAGACCGTGTATTAACTGGGCCAGACTTGGTGGAAGAGATGGGCAACCAAGTCAAGTTGATACAAAGGAGACTGATTGCTACACAGAGTCGTCAAAAGAGCTACGCTGACAAAAGGAGAAGACCATTAGAGTTCCAAGTTAGGGACAAAGTATTCCTAAGAGTTAGTCCTCAGAAGGGTATTAAAAGGTTCGGATTCAAAGGGAAGTTATCTCTGAGGTTTGTAGGACCCTTTGAAATACTTAGAAGAATTGGAGAATGTGCTTACGAGTTGGATCTACCAAGCCGGATGACTTCAGCTCATAATGTATTCCATGTCTCTATGTT
>JAJIYU010013386.1:0-13876 GCA_030144865.1 Tinospora cordifolia
GTTTATTCAAGACTTCTCTAAACTAGCAAACCCATTGACCAAGTTAACCAAGAAAGGAGAGAAGTTCATATGGGATGATCAATGTGAACAATCATTCCATGAATTGAAGAAGAGATTAACTACTACTCCCGTTTTGATCACTCCTATTCATGGCGTAAGATACACCTTATACACAAACGCTTCACGAAAAGGACTGGGTGCAGTGCTGATGCAAGAAAGTCGAGTAGTTGCCTATGCATCTAGGCAGTTGAAGCTACATGAACAAAATTATCCCACACATGATCTGGAATTGGTAGCAATCGTGTTTGCATTAAAAATATGGAGGCATTATCTATACGAGGAAAATTTTGACCTATACTCTCATCATAAGAGCCTCAAATACATTTACACCCAGAAGGAACTAAACCTTAGACAAAGAAGGTGGTTAGAGTTTCTTAAAGACTATGATTTCCAGTTACATTATCATCCTAGTAAGGCTAATGTGGTGGCCAATGCATTAAGCAGGGAATCCTGCAAACAGGATGAAGATACGACACAAACGTATCAGCTAATTCATTCATATAATCTGGGTGTTGCCACAAATGACAAACAAGCTTATCTGTATGCCATAGTCTGTCAACCAGACATTTTACGCCGAATCAGAGATGAGCAGAAGAATGACAAGTGGATTGTGAATCTAGTGGAAGGTGTTAAGTAGGTAAGCATACGAATTTCAGATTAGATTCGGAGGGCGTGCTGAGACTAGGAGATAGGTTATGTGTCCCGAATATCCAGCAAATTAAAGACACTATACTAGATGAAGCACATCAGACCAAGTACACCATGCATCCGGGTGGTGATAAGATGTATCAGAATTTGTTGAAGACCTACTAGTGGAGAGGCATGAAGAACGATATCGCTAGGTATGTCTCCAGATGTCTTACCTGTCAACAAGTCAAAGTTGAACATAAGAAACCACTAGGTTTGTTGCAACCTCTACTAGTTCCTGAATGGAAATGGGATATATAACCATGGATTTTGTTACCGGTCTACCAAGGAATTAGAAAGGCGAAGACACAGTCTAGTTTATCGTGGATTGACTAACAAAAGTCGCACATTTCTTACCAATTCGATCCTTAGACTCGGTAAGTAAGTTAGGCAAATTATATGTTAAAAAAATCGTGAGACCACATGGAGTTCCCAAAACTATTGTATCTAATCGAGAATCCAGATTTACTTCCCAATTTTGGCAAAGTCTACAGAAGGAATTGAGCAGTAGACTCACGATGAGCACAACGTTCCACCCACAAACAGATGGACATTTGGAAAGGGTTATTCAAATACTGGAAGACATGTTAAGAGCATGTGCTCTTGACTTTAAGGGAAATTGGAGCAAATATTTGCACTTAGCAGAATTCGCATATAATAAAAGTCATCAGGCAAGCATTAGAATAACTCCATATGAGGCACTGTATGGTAGACCCTGCAGATCGCCATCATGTTGGGCGGAGATTGAAGATCATGTCCTTACTGCACCTGAGATGGTTGAGGAAATGACTTTGAAGGTAAGACAGATCCAGAAAAGATTACTAACTGCTCAAAGCAAGCAAAAGAGCTATGCCGACAAGCGAAGGAAACCCTTGGAATTTCAACCAAGGGATAAAGTGTTTCTGAAGGTTAGCCCTCAAAAAGGAATTAAACGTTTTGGAGTTAAGGGTAAGCTAGCGCCAAGATTCATTGGGCTATTTGAAATACTGAGAAGAGTTGGTGATTGTGCGTATGAATTAGATCTACCAAATATATTCTCCTCGATTCATAATGTGTTTCATATCTCAATGCTAAGGAAGTATGAACTAGATCCATTGCATGTGATTCAATGGGAAGATGTTATACTCCAAGGCGATGCGACCTATGAAGAACTAGTGGTTCGAATTTTGGATAGGAAGATACAAAGCCTGAGAACTAAAGACATTCCATTGGTGAAGGTTTTGTGGAAACACCATGATATGGAAGACGCGACATGGGAATAAGAAAATGAGATGCAAAAGAAATATCCACAACTTTTCACTAGAAGTGTGAAATAAGAAGTGTCCACTATATACACTATGTGAATTTCGAGGACGAAATTTTTTTGAAGGGGGTTAGATTGTAACAACCCCGAATTTTGTAGGCTTTGAACAAAGGAAAAAAATTAAATAAATAAAAAAATTATTCTTTGAGAAATTAGGTAAATTATGTTAAGAATAAAGAGATAAAATATATTTAAAAAAGGAAAAAAAGTTAATTAATTAGATAATTCAAAGAAATTTAAATTAGGTGTGTGTTGATCATGAAATGCTAAAGAAATAAATTAGAAAAAAATAATACAATCACAAATATAAATGTATATAGATAATGAAATGAGTATATAACTGAAAAAAAAAAGAAAAGAAAAACTTATATAAAATAAAGACTGAAAAAAAAAAATCAAACGAAGTAGTGGTCTGTTTTGGCAGTCAAGAGATTTTAGGGAATAATAGGAAAATTCGAGGGCCTTCGAAGATTATCGGTCGAGAGTGTTCACGGGCAGTGAATCGTTTGCTTCAAGAAGGCTCACTACATCTATAAATAGGGGTGCTATGCAGAGTAAAGAGTGCTGGAAACCGAAGGAGTGCGCTGGTCGTTAGTCACCAGAGGGAACTGTAGAGATTTAAGGAGAATAAGAAGCAGCTGTAACATTGAAGAAGAGGAGGAAAACAGCTACAACTATCAAAGAGAAGAAGAAGGCGACTGAGGAAGAAGGAAGAAGAATGTTAGCTGTTTAATTTCTGGGTTGGTGATGAAACAGAGCATTGAACCTGCAACCAATAATAGAGGAGACTGGCAGGGAGCTTTGGTGTTGGAAGAAAAAGGTTCGGCTGCTGCAATCGAAAACAGGGGAGACCGGCGAGCTTTGGCACTGGAGGAGTGAAGCTCAGTTGCTCAACTAAAAACAGAGGAGAGAACGGAGGCCGAAGCAGCTGAACTCCGCAGTAAGCTACTGATTTCCAAAAGAACGAAACTGAACGGCAGCAACTTTGTAGAGAAGAAGAATAGAGGAGGTAACGTGCAACTTTGAATTCTAAATTTCTCCTCTAGATTATAATGCATGCTATCTAGAAATGAATCACGTAGAAACATAGCAATTTATTGGTTTAATGGAACGGATTCATGGTGAATTGGTAGTTGGATCAATTTTTGATTTTCGTTGAGTCATCGATGGCAGAATAATGGAATGGTTGATCATGGTGAATTTAGGAATTGGGATAATGTTGAGTTTGATTGAACTGATGCCCCGAATAGTTTGGAGTGACTAAAATTCGGTGTTTACAAGATTGACGGAGGAGAAGAATTGGAGTTGCAGCTGGGAACTTTGCTAGGCGGAGAAGTGTAACACCCCAATTTTCAACCGGACCTATATTCACGTTTCATCTCACTTGTGGATCGTCGCCCGTTGCAAATTGAGATGCTACTTGAAAATTTCGTTTTGTCAAAATCTTTTTCTTCAAAATACAGTTCATAATCATTAGTTCTCAAGTCAATGTCTAGATAAATTTCTTATACCAAATAAAAGAATTAAAACAATTTCTCAAAACACTCACCGAATTTAGTAACACAATTCATAAATAGTGCAGTGGAAATACTTTGAACTTTGAAATCAAACCAAAAATATTAAAAATAAAATACTTCTTACAAATCTAGTTAACTGAATTTAAAATTAAATGAATAAAAGAGAAATCATTCTAGAAGACTTGAACAAATACCACCTATCCCGGACGATCTCCCCAATGAGGCATTCATTGAAACTGTGAGTCTTCTAATGTACGTTATCATACTCTATGTCCAGATGTATGTGAAAGATAGAAATGGGAGTGAGATCGAAAGCTCAGTGGATCGATCCTACACATCACGTGCATTATACAGACCCAATCCAAAACATTACAAACACTTTCAAATAGTAGGCGTTCAAACATTCATTTATTTTGGTTGTAGTCTAAGATCGGAAGAGGGTTTATGTACCTCTCAGTATTCCCTGTGATCCAATCTAATCTCAGAGGGTTCCAATAACCATCTAAAATCAATCGACACACACATCACAGCCTAAGAGAGAGTACTTACCCATGCATCGTACCATCTCCCAAAGACTTTGAGCTGTCACAGTCAGCTCAGGGTGAGAATACCTACAATCCGCCTTGTAGCTCGACAATTTCAAGCAGTGACATATAGGAGATGCCACCTCGATCCGCTTTAGGCTCGTTAATCATACTGGTATGTGGATTCTTAATAAACCATCATCTTATTTTAGTTTTACAAACAATCTCAAACACATCAGGCATCATACAGTACACTAGAGAATGTAATCCAAACTATGCTTGCAGACAAGATGCATAGGTAAGCAATAATATCTAGATCCATATGCTCCTCGTCATGCATGCCATATTTGAGTAAACCTAAATACAAAATTATGTCATGAACAAATTACACATGAATTAATAATTAATCATACATTACATCTCATTCACATAAACCAAACAATTTCAACTAATTTCTTAATATAATTCGAAAAACGTAGAACTATTCACACAAATGTTTTAAATCTGAAATCCATATAATACAAATGAGCAAGGAGGTCATGCCCACCTAGTTTCACTGATCTTCAGGACTCCTTGCTCTCTTGTGAGACGTTCGGTACTCTGAAATTATAGAATCTGAAATTTAACCCTTAATAAAATTATGCTTAGGTTACAAGAATTTCTAAATTTATTATGAAATTTAAATATAAATTTTAACTAATTCAGATTTATTCTAAAATTCTAGAATTTCATGAAATCAAATTTAATATAATTTCTAAGTTTTCCGAATTTCTTAATTTGAAATTAAAGACTTTTATGATTGATTTTTCAGCTTATAAGGTTTATTCATTGTTTAATAATTTATTAATATCATAATTAATTTAATTACTAACAAAATAGGACTTCTAAATGTTCTACGTTTAGTTTTAACTAATTTAAATTTCTAAATCTTGAACTTCTAATATTAAATAAAATTATTAATATGTTGAAAAATTATTTTTTCTAATTCTAAATAAAAAATTAATTAATTTAATTTTGTTAGATCAACTTATCCTCATATTCAATAATTACTAAATAATTTAATATTAAATTTATTTAATTTTAATTATTAAATAAATTTTTTAAACTAGTTTTCATGATTGACTTATTAAATTTTTATTTACTTTAATTTTTAAATTTCTAATTTCATTATTGTTTTCTATCTAAAATCATTTAAAATAATTTTACACTATTTAGAATTAAAATTTTAAATTTTATCTCGTATCGTTTTCTTCGCATGACCGACGTCAACGATGAACTCTTTGTTGTATGTCGTTCTTTGCGTAGTCAAAAGTCGAATATCCTTATTCCATCGACCTCATTGCGTTCATCATAATAATTCAAAATCCAGAACCACCGCTAGCAAGCACAATTACGCCCCAAATTTCCAGATTACACACACACACCTGGTTTGCTCTTCGTTTGAACATGATAGCAACAATAACAATCAGATCATAGCCAAACACATAACATATTTTTCTGCAACTCCTCTTCATCATGTTGAATCCCAAAGAACCCAAAAATTTCTAGATCTCGGCCAACTACCCCAAAATTTGGAAATTCCTGCAATTTTTCCTATGGTTTGATTCATCACACCTCAACGAAAAACACCCCACTCCATCTTGTTCATCGTCCAACACCTACACGGCCATCAAGAACTCAATTCCTTCTTCTTTCTTCCTCATCCGCCTGTCTTCCTTGACAAACCAGTAGCAGAAATTTATTTATCTATTTTTTTTCTTTATTTGGTTACTCTTCTTGTTCGTTCAATCCTAGCTCACAAAAACGCACTTCACCAGATTTTGAAGAGGCTCCTCTGCTTCATTCAATGACAAACCAGAGCAGCAGCAGCCTGTTTATTCTCCTCTGTCCGTGACTCCCAGCCAACCACACAACAACCAGAGGTTTCTGGTTTCTATTGTTCATCCTCATGAACACACCAGCTTCAACAAGTCTTTCAAATCTGAATTTTTCAGATTTTAGAGCTTCGTTCTTCATTTTCCTCTTGTGCATCATACCCAAAAATCACAAAACGAAAATCAGAACCGTCTCTGCTTTGATTACACGGACGTTCCAAGCCTAAACGCAAATGTTTCTCTTCTTTGAATCACGGTTCCAACCTGCTTCTTGTTCATCTTCTTCTTTCACTCGGTTCACCTACACCAAAATCATGACCTACAGCTACGCATCAACAATCAGATCGCAATTTCTCATTTTCTGTTTGCAAAGCTCAGCCAGCTCACGGTCTATCTTCGTCACACCCTGAATCGCACACCCAAATTGCAATTAGCTATTTCGTTCTCACCAAATCGCACCACTAACAGCACCAGAAAATTCTGGTTTTCAATTTTCTTTCCATCGTCATCGTCCCACCACGAACTCTCAAGTCAAAGCCCCAATTTCATCTTGTTCGTAAATCTTCTTCCTCTTTCGATTTGTCCGCTCAAACCAAAACATCGATCCCCTGTTCCTTGCCCAAATCGGCACCCCTAGATATTTTTTTTTATTTTTTTTTTATTTTTTTTCTTCTCTTCTTCCAGATCCTTCACGCCCAACCTTGATTCTCAAAGTCCAGAAATTTCTGATTTTCCAGAAAATTCCTCTTTTTTTTCGGTCAATTTAGAGCATCCTCTGTTTCTATAATTTTCTAGAATTTTTTTTACCTTAATCTCAAGTTCAAAAAATAAACTTTTATTTAGTTTTCGCGGAGAATTTTGCACATACTCGTACTATCGTGCTCGCGCGAGTATTGTGTAATATTTAGTTTTTTTTTTCAGTCATCAATTTATTCTCATTTCCAAATCACTACTTCCACCAATCAATAAGATGTTCCAATGCTACATTTCATCATATCATATTTTTTTCTAGCTAATTCAACTAATATAAATTGTCAATTTATTATTTTATTTCATTTTATACCTACTCGCAACATGGTATGATCACAAAGTTTCAGGGTGTTACAAGAAGAGAAGAAAATGACTCTGTGGTGGCAGCTTCTTCATCAATTAGTGGTTGACCAAATTAAGAGGTAAGAAATTTAATGAATTTAGATTATTCAATTTAAACATGTTTATTTGGTAATCTAAGTAAAAGGGATTTATTAATGTAGATTAAATAATACAACCAAAAGTATAGGAAATTCTTACACATAAATAAACATTAGTTAGAATTATGAATTATGAAATGCTAAGATTGAGAAATAAACAAAATTAATTTATAAATGCATCTCCAATAATTCAAAGTTTAAATCAAGGGATTCAAAAGAATTAGAAGTTATTTATACAATATTAAATCATTCAAATAGGAAAACAAATAAATAATCACTTAAACTAATGCTATAAATAATTTTAGTAGAAAATTTCAAGTAATAGTGGGAAATGAAAAATCGTCAACTCCTAATAAGACTAAAGGTTTAACAAACAGAAGTCTTATTTTGTTCGTAATTATTCCGCGAATAATTTGACTATAATAAAAAGAAAGAGAAATTAAAGAATATTTAATTTAATAATGATAGAAAAAGATCCCCAAAATGTGTCTAACTCCTCATGATAATTATTAGTAGAGAAATTAATAGGAATATTGATTAAGAAATCGTTATGCTATAATTATTTTGCAATAAAAATCTCTAGGACGAGCACTAACAATAAAGGGGTAGGAAATCGCCCAAGAATTCAGGTGGGCGTGATTCTCTCTTTCATTCGTATTATGTGAATTTAAGTTCAAAACGTTAATCTGGTAGCTTAAATGGATTTATACTATGGAATGACTTGAATTCAGTTGTTTTGAGTATGCTATGAATGAATGTTCTATTATTTAAATTACATTATGTGTAATGCTAAAGATCTCTTCATTTATTTCCTTTGAATTGAAGTCTCATATCTCATGATAAATGTTATGTGCGTGCTAGATTATAATATTTTTCTGTCACGACCTAAATTAAGATTAAAGGATCATTAAGAAATTCACATACCGGTACGATTGACGAGCCTGAAGTGGATCGAGGTGGCATCTCTTATATGTCACCGCTTGAGATTGTCAAGCTATAAGGCGGATCGTAGGTATTCCCAATCGTAGCTGTTGAATTCAGCTAGTAGTCTTTGAGAGCTAGTACGAGGCTGCAGGAAGTACCCTCTCTTAGGCTGTGATACGAAGGACTTGACTGATTTTAGATAGTTTCTCGAGACTCTCTATGATTAGACGAGATCATAGGGGATACCGAGAGGCATCTCAACCCTCTTTTGGTCGTAGACTACAACTCAAACAAATAATTGTTTGAAAGGCATAATGTGTGCAAGTGTTTGAATGTTTTGGATTTTGGTTTGTATAATGCTTGTGATGTGTAAAGATGATCTACTGGGCTTTCGAGCTCACCCAATATCTATTTTACAAGTAATCACCGAGACGAGGTTTGACCGGACGTCATCTCCACTAGTTTTGTTTTGTTTTCGAAGTAGCTGGGTAATACTTTCTCTTTTGCTATAATATGTAAGCCTAATCAGTGTGTTGTTGCGTCCTTTTGTTTTGCTAACGATATGTAACTGAATGTTTTGTCAATGTACAAATGAAAACTCTTTTGACTATAATACTAAGGCTCGACGAAGCTTTTGGATCGAAAATTTTATTTCGCTGCTTGTTTTTCATTGTATTTCTGATTCAATTTTATTTTGAAAATTAGTTTATTTTGCGAAACTCAGAAAGAACTAAGTAACATTCCAATTTATCATCGGACGACGATCTACACGTGACGTAACATGTGAATGGAGGTCCGATTGAAAATTGGGGTGCTACAGCATGTGTTGGGAATTGCAACCAGAAAAGAGGGACGAAAGTGTGCAATTTGGTTTAGGTGAACTGTACGAACAAGATGAGCTACAAAGTTCGGTGCATTCTAGCCGTTTTAGGGCTTGATGATCAAGATGAAGGTTGTGATGGTTTTATGGATCATAATCAGGTTTTTTTGCTGGCCTGGAGGTGTGTGCAGTTGCTGCTGCAATCAGGGCGTTAAGAAGAAGACCAAAGTTGTTGTTACTGGTACGTGGGTGTGTGCTACTGCTGTAAGGTTTGAATGAAGGAATGAAGAAGTGAAACTAGTTGTTGTTAGTGTAAATTGTGAACAGAGAAGAAGAAGATGGTGCGAACAGGGCAGTTGCTGGTTTGGGCGTGAATGAAGAAGATGGTAGCTGCTGGTTGTGCATGATTTCGTGTAACACCCCAATTTTCAACCAGACCTCCTGTCACGTGTTATCTCACATGTAGATCATCATCCATTGAAAATCAACATGCTACTTAAAATTTTCTTTCTGTCCAAATCTTTTTCATATTTGTAACATGCCAGAATTTCAACCGGACCTCCAAGTCTCCTATCCCAGACCACCTCCCCAATGAGGCATCCAATTAAACTGCAAGTCTTCAAATGTAAGTTACCATACTCTACGTCCATGTGTACCTAAAAAATAAAGTGGGAGTGAGCTCAAAAGCCCAATGGATCGTTCTTACACATCACATGCATTATACAGACCCAATCCAAAATATTACAAACACTTTCAATCATTAGGCGTTTGAAACATTCATTTAGTTTTGGTCGAAGTCTAAGACCAGAAGAGGGTTGATATGCCTCTCGGTATTCCCTGTGATCTAATCCAATCATAATCGTAGAGGACTTAGGTACCATCTAGAAGCAGTCATATCTCAATATCACAATCCAAGATAGAGTACTTACCATGGCATCGTACCGTCTCCCAAATACTTCGAGCTGTCGCAGGCAGCTCTGCTTGAGAATACCTACGATCCGCCTTGTGGCTCAACAATTGCACCAGTATGTGAATTTTTAATAAACCATCGTCTTATTTTTGTTTTACAAACACTCTCAAACACATCAAGTATCACATAATACACAAGAAAATAATTCAAACAATGCATACAAACGAACATGATGAAGTGCATGAGTAAACAATAGGATCTAGATACATATTTTCCTAGTCATACATGCCATAATCGAGTAAATTTAAAGATAAACTTTTATATTCAATCATGTCATGAACTGATTACGCATTAATCTAAATAATTCATCATAAATCACACATCATTCAAATAAACCAAACAATTTCAATCAACTTCCTAATAAGATTCTGATAACCTATAACTATTCAAACAAATGCTTTGAATTTTAAATCTATATAATATATATGAGCAAGGAAGTCACACCTACCTGATTCTGCCGATTGTCAGGGCAACCTTGCTTTCCTTCGAGATCTTTGATACTCTAAATGTAACACCCCAATTTTCGATCGGACCTTCGTTCGCGTGTTGCCTCATGTGTGGATCATCGCCCATTGAAAATCGAGATACTACTAAAAAATTTCGTTCTGTCAAAATCTTTTTTTTTCAAAATTAATTCATAACAATTAGTTCTCAAGTCAATGTCTGGATAAATTTCTTATACAAATAAAAGAATCAAAACAATTTTCTCAATACATTCCTAAACAATGCAGCGGAAATACTTAAGACTGGTATTCAAACAAAAATGTTAAATGTACAACATTATTCACAATTTCAATCAACTAAATTTAAAATCAAATAGATACATGAAATCGTTTCAAAATGATTAACCAAAATATCACTTCAAATACCACCTATCCCAGACTACCTCCCCATGAGGTAGTTCAATCAAAGTGCAAGTCTTCTAACATATGTTACCGTATTCTAAGTCCATGCGTACCTGAAAAATAGAAATGAGAGTGAGCTCGAAAGCTCAGTGGATCGATCCTACACATCATATGCATTATACAGACCCAATCCAAAACATTACAAGCACTTTCAAACATTAGGCGTTCAAACATTCATTTGTTTTGGTTGTAGTCTAAGACCGAAAGAGGGTTGAGATGCCTCTCGGTATTCCCCGTGATCCAATCAAATCTCAGAGGGTTCCAATAACCATCTAAAATCAATCGACACTCACATCACAGCCTAAGAGAGTGTACTTACTATGGCATCGTACTATCTTCCAAAAACTTCGAGCTGTCATAGTCAGCTCCGATTGGGAATACCTACGATCTACCTTATAGCTCGATAATTTCAAGCAGTGACATATAGGAGATGTCACCTCGATCCGCTTCATGCTCGTCAATCATACCGGTACGTGGATTTTTAATAAACCATCGTCTTATTTTAGTTTTACAACCAATCTCAAACATATCAAACATCATACAATACAGTAGAGAATATAATTCAACTATGCTTGTAAGTCAACATGATGATGCGCATAAATAACCAATGACATTTAAATGCATATCTTCCTATTCATGCATGTTATAATTAAGTCAATCTAAATGCAAATCGTTACATTCAATTATGGCATGGTATGATTATGCATGCGTTTAATAAATCATCATAAGTCACACATCATCTATAAGGACCAAACAATTTAAATCAATTTCCTAATAAAATTCTAATAACCTAGAACTATTCACAGAAATGCTTTGAATCTTAAATCTATATAATACAAATGAGCAAGGAAGTCACACCCACCTAATGTCGCCGATCTTCAAGACTCCTCGCTCTCTTGTGAAACGTTCGGTCCTCTAAAATTATAGGATCTAAAATTTAACCCTTAATAAAATTATGCTTAAGTGAAAAGAATTTCTAAATCTATTATGAAATTTAAATATAAATTTCAACTAATTCAAGTTTATTCTAAAATTCTAGAATTTAATGAAATCAAATTTAATACAATTTCTAGGTCTTTCGAATTTCTTAATTTGAAATTAAAGACTTTTATGATTAATTTCTCAGCTTATAAGATTTATTTATATTTTTTAAATAATTTATTAATATCATAATTGATTTAATTACGAACAAAATAAGACTTTTAAATATTCTAAGTTTAGTTTCAGGACCTAAAATTTCTTTTATTTTATTATAAAAGATTTTAAATTTCCTAAGTTTTATTTTTCATGTTTTTAACTAATTTAAATTATTGAATGCTAAATTTCTAACATTAAATAAAATTATTAATGTGTTAGAAAACCATTTTTTTCCAATCTTAATTTAAAAAATTAATTAATTTAATTTTATTAAATTAACTTACCCTTATGTTCAATAATTAATAAATAATCTAATATTAAATTTATTTAATTTAAATTATTAAATAAATATTCTAATTTAATTTTCATAATTAATTTATTTAATTTTTATTTGAATAAAAATATTATTTTTTTTGTTATTTTCTATTTTCATTTATACTTAACTACACTATCTAGAATTAAAAGTCAAATCTTTACCACACGTCGTCTTCGTCGCCCTACATCGTGTCGGTCACCACACGACATATAGGAATCACGTCTTCCACTAAAGATTTCCCATCCTCTTCGGAACGCATCAGCTAATATACTAAGATCAAATCTGAATTTAGCAGCATTCCCTATTCATCGTCTTATTTATTTCAATGTCGATACAGTCAATGTACTGTCAGTTATACATCCTCTAAAGTATTTCCTTGTTC
This sequence comes from Tinospora cordifolia, assembly GCA_030144865.1. Taxonomy (NCBI): domain Eukaryota; kingdom Viridiplantae; phylum Streptophyta; class Magnoliopsida; order Ranunculales; family Menispermaceae; genus Tinospora; species Tinospora cordifolia. The sequence goes on from JAJIYU010013386.1 coordinate 12,610, forward strand.
TGTGTTTTCAAACCTTGCTACAGGATCTTGCCTAGTTGCTTTCTAGACACCATCAACTTGCTATAAGACCTTGCAAAATCATGAGAATACAGCTCAGTAAGGGAGTTCATTTTCACTGGAATCTGGTTATGTTTTCTTCCTCCCCCTTTTTTTTTTTTTCATATCACGTTCATGGCTCCAACATCACACACATTCACACATATCACGGCAGTCCCAAATCCACCCAAACCAGCTCCTCAACTATTCGTCTCTTGTTCTTCGTTTCCAATTCAGACCAAAAATCCCTCCATCACTAAGATAAAGAAAATCCAAATCACAACAAATCTACAATCTCCCTTCCTTGAATCACGACCGGCAAGCATCAAAACGCACTAGTCAAGTTCACACATCCATCACAGTCCCCATCGTCCTCTCCATTCACGGTTTCATGTTCAAACCAAAACCAGCAACACCGTCACTCATGGTTGCTGTTGGTTTCTTTTCCCTCTTCTTTTAAATTCTTCTTCTCCTCTGTTCATCGCACAACCCACACAGCAGAGTTTTTGTTCATTAGTGACCCAAATCGTATCAACTCACAGCTTCTGTTCCTGATTTCTGCAACAACACCCCATCGCTCAACTATATTTCCTATTTCCTCTGTTTTGTTGAACGCCCAAAATCAGAGCACCCACCATTTCTCACCTTTCTTGTTCGTGCATCACGACCCTCTTCTTCACCAAAACCGAACGCATCAGCAGCCTCTCTTCTTCTCTATTTCAGTCCAAATCAGTAGCAGCAACAACGTACACTCACCTTAAGATTTAAATCACCATTTCAGTTTGTTTACTCATTTCGTTGTTGCAGCAAACAGTCCCCAAACCAGAGCAACCCTTAACCCAGAATTTGAAGCATAATTGCCATGTTCGGCCTCCTCTATCCTCTGTTTTCACGGTCTAACCTAGAAACCAGATTATCGACCTCCTAAACTCCAATCTCCTTTGCTATCCATGAAGCCAAACCCAAAGCATCAGATTTTCCAGATTTTCTCTTCTTCGTTGTTCCTTCAGTCTTTGTCTTATTTCTTCTTTTTCAGTTTTTTTTTCCTTCAATCTTCTTCTGCGATGTTAGTTTTTTTTGTCCGAACAGAGTCTCACCATATTTTTTTTTTGTATCTTAAAATATTAAATTAGTTAATCATTTTATTTTTTTAACTCTATTATAATTTCTATATGTTAATAGTAAAATTTCCTTGTTCATTTTGATACTTCTATAATGCGTATAAATTGTT
>JAJIYU010013387.1:0-13921 GCA_030144865.1 Tinospora cordifolia
AAAAAGAAGTTAAATATATTTTATAATTAATTACTAAATAATGAGCCTTAAAATATGATAATGCTTAATTATAAGATAACAAATTTAATGTCAAAATGAGCATTATCAAATGCTCCGCTCTGAAGTTTATTTAATTTGAGGCGTCTGAAGCTCTCTTTATCACTCTGAAGTACTACAATGAAATCATTGAGTTGCTAATCATTGTATTATTGAGAGCATTATTGTCCTTACAGTTTCCGTTTATTGAGTGATCAAAGAAGTTGTAGTACTCTCTGCTTTGTTGTTCAGCACATACAGTTGTGACTGTTGGTGGTGGCTGAAAGAAATTTGTAGAGATTGACTGTTGCCTTCTTGACGAAGGTTCGTCTAGAATCCAGTGTTTGAAGTGTACGTCTGTGGATCAAAGTGCCTGTTGTGTATTGGTGTAACTTGCAAACTATAGTAGATTCTTGAAATGGGCGAGGCCCCGCAAACGTAAACTGTTGAGTTGAACTACGTAATCATCCTTGTGTGTGATTTCTTTTCTTGCATCTGTGTCTTATTGTTCTGTTGCACTTCAAATTATTGATCAGTGTTAGTTGGATTAAGTGCCTCTAAAAATTTCAATCGGTATCAGAGCGGGTCACCTTTATTCTTGAAGCCTTTAACTTGGCAGGTGATATATACGAAACATGAGTAACTCTACCATCGAGAAACATCATCCCAAGGAAGGTGGTTCTATTACTAGACCGCCACTCCTTGAGGAAGGAAACTATACTTGCTGGAAGACCAAGATGCGCACATTCATTCAATCAGTGGATGAGTTGGCTTGGAGAGCAGTTGAACACGGCTGGGCATTGCCAACCTCAGAACACAACTCTGGGGTCAAACCAAAATCTGACTAGTCCGAGGATTATAAAAAGTTGTTCCAAGCAAACTCGAAGGCCTTCAACACTATCTTCAATGTAGTTGACACAGAATAGTTCAAATTAATCACCACATGCGAATCTGCGAAAGATGTTTGGAAACACATTGCAAACAACCTATGAAGGAACAAATGTTGTTCACATCTCTAAACTACAATTGCTAACCTCTCAATTTGAAATGCTGAAAATGGAAGATCATAAAAATATATCTAGCCTCAACAGTAAGTTGCGCGACATTGCCAATCAAGCCTTCTTACTAAGAGAGAAATACTCAGATGAAAAACTTGAAGAAAAGCTTTAAGATCCTCACCATCAAAGTTCGCAGCAATTAAAGAAGTAGAAGATCTAACCAAAATGAAGCTAGAGAACTTATAGCATCGCTGCAGACATAAGAAATGAGTCTTCCAAATAAGAAATCAAACAAAGGGGTTGCTCTTCAAACAAAAATTAGTACACTAAACATGGAAGATGAGTTCGCATTGACTACCAAAAATTTTAATAAATTTTTGAAAAAATACAGAAAACATAATTCATCTTCAAAGTACAAATTTGATAACAGAAAATTTACAAAAGAATCACTTAAATCTGAAAATCGCTTCAAGAACATAAAATGTCATGAGTGCAAAGGCTTAGGATACATTCAAGCTAAATGTGTGAATACGTTCAAAAAGAATCTATGAACATTGCTTGGAACGATGACATTGACAACAAACAAGATGAAGAAGGAGTTACAAACAACTTTGTCGCATTCACTATGCCAATCATACATATGCCCTTTGCAAATTCTGCAACAATAATCTCTACTGAATCTAAAAGCGAAGACGACGTAATTTTAAAAGATTTTCGCAACACTTATGAACTCATGTATGATAAATGGTTGTAGGCTGACATGCAGAACAAGGAACTAGTGGAGAAGGTTCGTAAGATGAAAGTATCTCTAAAGGCACAAGAAGATGTAATCGAAGAGAAGGAAAGAAAGGTTGAAGAATTGTCAAATAAACTTGACTCTACAGAACAAACTCTTCAACACCTCAATTCTGGGAAGGCAAAGTTGAATGAAATATTAGACGTGGGACAAAACTCATGTGATAGAAGATATCTTGAATACAAGACTAAAACTGAACATGACAAGCAATTTGGACCAGAAGTCTCTACCTCAAAGAAACACAACTTTTAGACTGACGCCAAGAGAACAACTCGAATACATATTTGTTACTTTTGTGGCAGAAAGGGACACAAATGGAGGCAATATTGCAAGCTACAACTGAATATTTTGCAAAACAAAAGAAAAAACACCAAACTTGTACAAAAATGGATACCTAAGAGACATAATAAAGCATTGGTTGCCCATACTGCATTGTCTGCATGCTCTAATGAGACATGGTACCTTAACAGTGGATGCTCGAAACACATAATAGGTAACAGACATTTACTGACCTAATTTTGTGCCGGAGAAGATGTTCACATCACCTTCGGTGGTGAGGGAAAAAGGAATGTCATTGGCAAAGGAACATTAAACGTTGCTGGACTACCTAAACTAAGGGATGTGCTGTTCATTGAAGGTCTAAAGGCCAACTTGATTAGCATTAGTAAACTACATGATGAAGACATATTTGTAAACTTCACTAAGGATGGATGTAGCATAACCAACAGCGTAGGAACATCGTTCATGAATGGTACAAGAACTATAGACAACTACTATCAAGTTGAAAACGCATCATGATTTTTTTAAAATAGTGTCACAACACTATTTTGAACACTATGGAAATCTAGCATCAAAAACTCTTAAGAGAATTAGCAGAATTGATGCTGTTCGCGGTTTACCAAAACTCAATTCAGAACACTATGTCATTGTTATTGATCAGTAAAATACATATGTGGACATTTGTAACACACCGACACACAATGATATATACACTCTAAAGAAAAATACATATATGGACATTTGCTCATCCAATCCTTCAAAAGAAATTCTGATGGCTTAATTCACCGACACAAAGCTTGTCTGGTAGCAAAGGGTTTTCATCAAATGTCTGGTATTGATTTCTATGACACATACACCTAGTTGTCAAACCTCCAACTGTTAGAATTCTATTAACTTTTGCAGTCTCTTACAACTGGTTTGTGCGGCTACTGGACATCAACAATGCCTTTCTTCATGGCATTCTCAAAGAATCTGCTTACGTGCCTCAACCTGAAGGGTTTGTTGATTGCTCAAACCTAATTATGTGTGCCATTTGCACAAGGCAATCTACGGACTTGAATAAGCCTTGTGAGCTTGGTTTGATAAACTCAAGTCTACATTGTTCTCTTTGCAATTCCATTCATCTCATGTTGATTCATATTTATTTATCAAGAAAACAGGCCGCATTCTTGTTTACATCATGGTTTATGTTGATGTTAACATCATCACGGGGAATTCCCAGTCTCAAATTCAATTTTATAATAATTTTTTGAGCAACAAATTCTCTTTGAAGGATCTTGGTGAATTACACTACTTTTTGGGGATTGAGGTATATAGAGACTCTTCTGGTATGTATCTTTCTCAAGAGGCATATGTTCGTTCTCTTCTAAAATGGGTTGGCATGCTTGACTGCAAATCCATCTCTACTCTATGCACAGTAGGCAAACATCTTTCCTCAACCTCTAGTCCGTCGTTCAATGTCACATTATACTGAAGCTTAATAGGCGGGCTACTACACCTCACAAATATGAGGCCAGATTTATCCTTTGCTGTAAACAGGCTGTAACACCCACTGTAAACTAGCTCAATGGTAGCGGATGATGAAAGAAATAAGTACTTGAGCCCTAGATCTTAGGTTCGAATCTTCGCGGAGGCAAAAGAAAACCCCAGGGGGCAGGGGACAATACCTTGTGAGTGACACGCCATGACATGAGCCCTACGACGTGGGTAAGAGTCCCGGTAGGATTTCTGGTGGGTGTTACAATAAAAAGGCGCCTTTTTTATTGTAACACCCACCGAAAATCCTATTGGGACTCTTACCTACGTCGTAGGGCCCACGTCATGGCGTGTCACTCACAAGGTACTGTCCCCTGCTCCCTGGGGTTTTCTTTCGCCTCCGCGGAGATTCGAATCTAAGACCTAGGTTTCAAGTACTTATTTCTTTCATCATCCGCTACCTTGTGAGTGACACGCCATAACGAGGGCCCTACGACGTGGATAAGAGTCCTGGTAAGATTCCCAGTGGGTGTTACAATAAAAAGGCGCCTTTTTGTTTGATCCTAGTCTGTGACGAGTCCGCTTCAGATTTTGAATCTTAATCTCTCTATTGGTATCAGAGCCATGAGTTATGTTTAGTGCAATTGGACACAACGATTTTTGTCCCTGTAGTCTGTGTTTTTGGACATTTGTTTACTGTACACAAGCCTTTTGTGACATCTCCAACGTGGAACTCTTTTATCTCTGGGATATTCGGTGTCAACAGATTCTTCCTGTTTCTACTGCTTCTTCCACTTTACTTTATACCTCATCACCTGGCTCTTCTCCTTGCGGCCCATTATCCCCAGGATACTCTGACTAGTAAGCTCGACGATACTTAACTTCTTAAGTAAGTCCTGCCTGAAAACCAGTATTTCTGATATCTACTCTCCATTTTTATCCACTCTACCAGCAAAACTGTTTAGTCACTGTGATCCAGCCGTGTAAGCCGAGGAAGGCGTTTGAAGGCATCTTTCACTCTTGGACATAAAATATTGCTCAGTAAGAATTGGTATAAAGAATGGAAGCTTCTCCAGTTCTCAATACTTCTTCCCTTGAAGCTTCTTACATCTCAACCAAGATAGATGGGTTATATGAAGTTGAATACTTGCCTGATTCTAATGGAACGGTCCCACTCACTGAACTTGTTCCCATTCTGCCCCAGAGTGTTTATACCCTTCCTTCTACCTCCTTTCATAGAAAAATTAAAAAATTGTTTAGCAGACACACACCCCAAAGCCCAGTCAAGGAATACGTCCAAATCTCCAATTTCAATGAACACCAGATCCCTGCCGATCAGGCCAAACATTTTTTCCCAATCACCTTACCTACCTCTCTTTTACCCCAGTGGCGAAAAGATGGTTATACTCATCTGCACTATGGTACAGTAAAAATGTCAATCACCTTCCATGGTAGAAAGGCTACAGAAGCTATTTCTCGAATAGTTCTTCTCGATTCTCACATGATTTGTTATTTTGATGCGGTGATTGGCACTATCCAAACCACCCTAAATTCTGGCACAGTGTTTGTTACATTCTATCCAAATTTCAATGTGTCTCTGAAAGACCCTCATGCCTTCACCACCCTTACCCTCCAAGCTCAATTGACTGGAGCACCCCAGATCCAAACTGCTTTGGTAGCAACCATCTATTATCAGGTTGCTTATCGCGTCCAAAATCACGCGATAGATGTTCCTTACAAAGGATCTTCCCTTGATGGTCTTATGCTAGATATCAGTTCTCAAGATGCTGTCCCACACACCTTCCTTCCGAGGACAATTCCTCATAGAAAACTCTAACAACTGTTTCCACAAAGCTGGTTTACAAGTTATGAAGCTCGCTTCCAGGCAAATGAAGTCCTCCAGTCTACTCAGGCTATTCATAATAGACGTCAAGACGGACTTGTCGAGACTACTTTCCCACCACCCCCTCTGGTGCAGTCCCGACCTTCCTCTGCAGGCATCCATTTTGTTGACGTTGCAGAACCTCCTGCTGTTGCACATCACTAGTGTGATACATGTAATTGTTCAGATTGTGAAGAGGATGCATTTGAAGTCAAATATGATATTGAGAAACCGCGTCAAAAGTCTACCCAACAGCTCTTAGCCGCTAGATATGAGTCTGGTGACCCGACAGTTGGTTTTATTGAATCCTCATCAGGAAGGTACCAATACTATGTCTTACTTTCTGATTCCTCTACTGATGATGATTTCGATGACCAAGTTAGCAGCACATCCGATGATGAGGAAGACTAGAGTCCTGATGACGATAAATTTACCCCTGAAGAGAGTTGTTTTGTTCTCACTGAACATTCTAGTGCTTCTCCTCCACCATCTGGTATAGAACGGTCTACTGACCCACTTACTGGCTGTCCTCTTCAGTACCAGATTAAACCCTCTAAGATCATGACACCATAAAGACCAGCTCTTCAGACCCTTGCTAATTTTGATGCAGTTTTGAATTGACAGTCCAACAACACCTTATACCAGAATGACCTTCTTCAATCCATTCTCCATAAACAGCAGCAATCACTAGCCCAGCAGCATGACCAACTTATTACCTCTCTCCGAGCCCGTATTGACCAAGTTCATAACTAGCTTTTAGACCTTGCCAATTCCATTACCCATTATTCACAGATTGAAGCTGTCCTTAGCCCCCTTGAATGTGAACATGAGTCTCTCAAGAATCAACTTCGTGAGCTTACAAACTCACCCCCTGATCCTCCGGCGAATCCTTTTTTTACTCCTCATATTATACCTTCAGCCTTTAAGCCACCCTCATTTACCATGCCATCCTTTTTTCCTCCAAATTACCAACTTCACAGTAAATGGCCTCCAACTCATCCTTCTCGACCACATAGTGGCCTAACTTTTAAATCCTCATTCCAACAACCACCTTTTGACCCTCCATCTCCTCCTGATGCCTATCCCAGTTCTTCACCCCGTTTTCCATCTGGGTCATCTCATAAACGAAAAGAAAAGGTTGTTATGACCATTCCTCCCATTAAACCCGAGCTTCAGGCTTCTTTTAAGCCTAACCACTTCCTGACATCTCAGAAAATCCCTTAAGTTCTTTTCTTGAATATGTGGCCCGTCGATATGACCAACCCTCGGTAGCCCTAGCAAATCCTATCCCTGAGGACTCTCCTTCTGAAGTTTCTTCTTCTTCTGCCTCTTCCCCTTCTGATTCTTTTTCCGAAGACTCAGACTCTTCCCATGACATCCTTGCTGTAGATTCAGGTCCAGGAGAAACCTCACAACCTAAAACGGAACTTACCGAACCTCATCATGGACCAGCACCATTGCATGAACACCCACCTGATGAAACAGATGACATGGAATCTGATTTCCCTCCTCCTAGGAGCAAACCTATGAAGACTGGTCATATTTCTCTCCCCTATGAAGACTGGTCATATTTCCTCAATGATATGCTCTCATGGTGTCATGCTGAATCTATCAAGTATGGGGTAACTGATCCAATTATCATTGAAAAGCTCCTCACTCGGCTTTCTGGTAGCCTCCGAGATTGGTGGAATGCTCAACAGGCATATAAGCAAACTGCATTATTGCAGCAAAATGTCACTAATTTCCTCTCATCGCTCTTTGAAGCCTTTGTGGGACCATGGAACCACCATGTTGAACAAGCACGAGAAAGATATTTAGCCACAAAATGTTGCTCATATAATCTCAGGACTATGCAGCGGCATTATGAGCAGATGTCAAAATGGTTTTATCTGATTAAAGGAGTGGATGATGTTAACCTTAAGACAGTTTTCCTTCTCTCTTTCCAGAACCCTATTGTCAAAAGAGCAAAGGAATACATGGCTACACACAAAAAGACCATGCAGGACAGCACTTTAGGACAATTATTTTCATACATAAAAAATGGCCACCAGGGCCTTTGTGCTCAGTTTGAAATTGTCCAGCGTGCTCATAACCTGAGCAAAACCTTCAGCAGTGCATGTCGTGATGCTGTTCCTAAGTGCCATGCTTTTGAACCTTGCTCTTGCAAACAGAAGTCTGTCTTCCCACGATCCTCCAAAGTCTCTAGACAGTCTCGTCATAAGTAACAAAAGAGATCACCATCTCGCAAGAAATGAAAGTTTTTACTATAGAAACCTTTCTGTGGCAAGACGTCTGACTCCCGCTGTTTTATTTGCAAATAAAAGGGCCATTATGCAAAAAATTGTCCGAAGAAAACTAAGCGTCATGCAGCCCTTCTTGAAAAAATTACAGCATTAACAGACACAGAAGCTTTTGATGTTGAACCTTTATTTGAGTTTCAAGATGAATTCTCTTCTGAGGCCCTCATGCCTATCTCGAAAACTGAAGCTTTTGTTTTGAATTCCTCCTCCCCATCAGTCAATGGCATTTCAAACTTGCCTCATGCCAAAGTACAGGTTTACCTCTCTCCTTACCATCATTATTTCACACTAACTGCTTTGATTGATACAGGTGCTTCAGCTACACTCATGAATCCCTCCTTGCTACCTACTGAATGGTGGAAACCCCACCGACAAGAGTTCAACACTGCTGGCTCAAGTCCATTGGCCATTACTCTTATTAGCAAGCCTGTGAAGATCAAACTTCACCCTTTGCTCACATTTAAACACCGAATCCTTGGTGCTCCTGGCTTGTCCAAAGAAATAAGTACTTGAGCCCTAGGTCTTAGGTTCAAATCTCCGCAGAGGCGAAAGAAAACCCCAGGGGGCAGGGGACAGTACCTTGTGAGTGACACGCCATGACGTGTGCCCTACGACGTGGGTAAGAGTCCCGGTAGGATTCCCGGTGGGTGTTACAATAAAAAAAGGCGCATTTTTATTGTAACATCCACCGGGACTCATACCCACATCGTAGGGCCCACGTCATGGCGTGTCACTCACAAGGTACTAGCTCAATGGTAGTGGCTCAATGGTAGTGGATGAGGAATGAACAAGGTACTTATACCCCAGGTCCTTGGTTCGAATCTCCACAAAGGCAGAGGAAAACTCCAAGGGGAGGGGACAGTACCTTGTGAGTAATACGCCATAACGTGGGCCCTACGACGTGGGTATGAGTCCCGGTAGGATTCTCGGTGGGTGTTACACAGGCTCAGTTAGTTACAATAGTCCCCCACCGTTGATCATTGGCAAGCACTGAAGAGGGTTTTGCAGTATGTAAAGGGCACTTCATCAGCAAGTCCGCACATTAAACCCAACCCTCAGTTAACAATTACCTCCTATTTGAATATAGATTGGGCTTCCTCACCTGACGATTGACACTCTGTTGCTGGTTACTATGTCTATTTTGAAGACACCTTTATCTCATGGCAATCCAAGAAACAACATGTTGTTGTTCGATCAAGCACTGAATCTAAATATAGAGCATTAGCAAATACAACAATCGAAGTCACATGGATTCAATCCCTTCTGACTGACATTCATTACCCAATTTTCTCTCCTCCAATTATTTGGTGTGATAATTTGAGTGCTAATGCCCTTGCTGCCAATCCAATTTTTCACGCACGTACTAAACATGTGAAAATTGATGTCCATTTCATCAGGGATAAGATTCTTCAGAACAAGCTTCAGGTTTGCTATGTCCCTTCTTACGATCAGATTGTCGATTGTCTTACTAAGCCAATGTCATCTTCACATCATTCCTTCATGTACTCCAAACTTGGGGTGGTTCCAGCACCCCTACGTTTGCGGGGGGATATAACAGAAACCCACTAAGCTACGTTGTTGTTGTTGTTAGAGTCCTGTCAAATTCAAAATTATGTTATATCTAATTTCAGTTTGTATACAGTTTGTATACTTTGTTTATTCTCTGTTACAGATTCAGAATTTTGTTATACCTAATTTCAGTTTATATACAGTTTGTATACTCTTATTGTTCTTGTTTATTCTCTTGAATCAAGAGCATTTTCTATTAAGCTCTCTGTACAAGATCATGATACTTGTAATCAGCATCCATGGTTGTGCTAAATCTTCTCTTCCATAAATAGAATATTGTAGCTGCCCTTCATAAGAGCAAAAATTCAGCTTTTCAATTACAGTTTAAATTTTTGTTTCTTTTATAGTTCATTTCCAATTGTTAACTGCAATTCAACCCAATTAGACATACTTAACTTGATTTTGTTTAAGTTGATGAATTTGAAATTTTACATATAAATACAATATATAAATTAAAATGATCACTTATATCCAAGTATGTATGAAGTAATTTTTAACTTTCTTAATGTTTATTTATAAATTTTGAACATAATATTTATTGTAAAAGATGAGCATATATATAACTTTTGACATAAAGGTTTATACTGCAAAAAATATATATAAATATAAAAAATAAATATTAATAGTCTTACTTTTCTAATAAGTTAGGCTTCAAACCATAACTTGAACCGAACTTGCTTGATTATACTTATACGAATCCGGAGCTAAGAACCCCAGGACTTAAAGCATCTCATTGGCTGCAATTTGCGACAGGGTTGGAAAAACTAGCGTCAAGAAATGGCGCCGATATGTTTTTTTAATGTTTTATTTTAATAATTATAAATATAGTTATAATTAAAGAAATTTTAAGTATATTTATTTAATTTAAAAAATTATAATTTTTTTACTAAAGTTAATATTAACTTAAATTAAAATTTTAATTATTTAAATTTTCTGTTATTTCTATCTATTATTTTATATTAGCTTTATATTGAAATAAAATTTATCTATATTTTTTAAAAAATAATAAAAAAGAATACTTTAAGAATTTTTTTTGAAATAAAAAAAAAGAATAAATAAATTGGAGAAAAAAATTATTATTCAGCGTAGAAAAAACTTCAAAATAAAGTAAAAGATAGAATTAGGGTGGGTTGAGGGGCATCGATGGAAGTACAAAATACATTTTTCATCCACTCCAACCAACGGCCGAGGGGGCTTAGTTCAGACGATTCAAGCGTTTTCTCCATCCTCTCTCAACTTTTTGATATGGACCAAAGCTTGCATCAACAATATTTTTTTACCTTATTTTAATCTTATTTCAAATATTTCCTCTAGTACTCTTAAGTCCCATGGGCCACTTGTTTCAAATATATATCGTTGTAATATTAACTGCTTTTTTGTCAAAGCTTTGTTTTTTTTTATTGTTTGATATAACCATATAAATGTCTCAAATGACGTTTCAAAAAACATATACTACTTCTAATTTAATTTTTATTTAATAAAAATTTGAAACATATAAACTATTTGATTTACATATGTTCCTCTATTAGAATTTGAGACAAGGCTGATGTTTCAAAACAATTGCATGGTCTTCACCAAAAAACTAAGAAAGTCTCAATTTATATGGGTTTTAGTTTATTTAATAAAGTATAGTTTATTGTTTTATCATACAACTTCAATTTGATTTTACCCATAAAAATTGAACTCTCATCACCATCTTTAAAATTAGAGAATCAATCTTTGTTTGAACGCATGATAAATACAACCTTAATCTAAAATCCACTCATTAAATCAACATACTAATGATGAACAAGTTAGAACATACTTATAATCTAAATCATCTTCAACGTTCGCAATATTTATACTGACATTGTTCTTCTTCTTAATCTTTGAACAATCATTCTTCTAATGCCACATCTGATGACAAAATGCACATTTATCTTTTGCCAATTTTATTATTTCTAAAGATTTTTCCCTTGATTGCAATATATCAAATCACTTTTTATCAAATCTACCCCTTGCAACTAAACCCTCTGACTAAGAATCACTAACTAGGATTATCTTTGTTATCTCATTTAAAAAGAACATAGCTGAGACATCATCAACATTTAAAGTCTTCTTTTCATAAAACAAAGTAGTAGTCAAATGCTTATATGATTTAAGAAGCTAACAAATAACGAGTAAAGCTTTATCCTTATCTTTAATCTTCTAATCAATATTTAATAGATCTGCAATAATTATGTTAAATTCATTGAGGTATTCATTCATAGTTGTATCTTCTTTCATACAGAACATATACAAGTTCTTCTTCATATACAACCTATTTGTGAGTGTCTTTGTCATATATTTATCTTCTAACTTACACTAAATTGATGTTGCAAGTTTTTCATGCTTAATGCTATTCATAATCTCTTTCGTCAAACATAGTTCAATTATATTACATGCTTACACATCAAACTCTTCTCAATCTTCATCTGATACATTCATTGGTCTTTGTTTTGGATCCAATAAAGCCTTATGTAACTTCTACTGTATCAAGATGTTTTGGACTTATACTTGCCGTATATCAAATTGTCCTTACCATTAAATTTCTCAATATCAAATTCTGTATTCAATATACTCATGCTTGTTATATTAATAATTCACTATGAGATAATGCAAATAGGTTAAAATCTATAATCAAATTTACCCAAATTTTTTCTTACAAAGTACTTTCACAAAAACCTAATTTCTCACTTCTATATCTCACCTACCCGAATAAGTGTTTATACAAAAGGAAAGTCCTAAATAGTTTTTTAATTTTTAACTAGTTTTCAAATACAAAATTAACTAAATTGTTAAATATCAACTAGAAAATTAATACAAAAAAATTGTTTCTAGTAAGAATTTCTCATTTCACTCAATATCTAACAATGTTTATTTTAAAAGATAATGGTAAATATTTTGTTAAAATTTAAAATCTTTCTTAAATGTCATTTTTCAAATAAAATTTACAAAAATACTAAGTTTTCATTTGTCATTCTTCCTCGTTCCTAATGGATTTGAACAACCTTAAGGCGGAGCTCCAGATGGAGTTATAGATTTGAAAAATCAAATTCGAAGCTACCAAATGGAGCATGCAAGAAATATAACAACCTTAAGATCTTCACAATCCAGATGAATTTTCAAAGATATTAAATCATCACCAGTATTTGAACAGATTCAGGTTTTATATATGAAAAATATCATCGACATTATCAGATCTAGTTTAATTTGGGAAGCCTTTAGAATCCATTAGAAGCTCCATGTTCCATCCCTCTTTCCCTCCTTCTCTCTCTTCTTCTCTCTTCGTAGTCCTCGTGCTTCTTCTGTGATTAGTCTGTAGTAGTGAAAAAGATTTGAGAATCATGACACGCAATCCCAACAAGAGCCACGGGCATTTCAAAGATGGAAAGAATGCCAAATTGAATCCAATCCAATCCAATCCACCATTGTTCTGTTTACAACCATCATCACGTCATGATGAAGAGAACAACAATGCCACAAGAGATCAATCAACTGAACCATGAGAGGAGGAAGACAACATCACTGGCAACTCAGCCTCACAAGCAGCAAGAACAAAGATCATGAAAACGACTCAATTGCCCAGTCAAACTCTACAAGATGAAACCTGAAACTTGGAGCTAGGCTGGGCATGGTCGTGTTGTGTTTGACTTACAAAATAGTGAATGTGTAACCAGCAAGAAGACTGATGATTTCAAAGAGTCAATTTTCAAAATACCATCTATATCCATACGATAATTATTATATGCCATCTATATCCATACACTATGCCCATAGTATAATGCAAATATTTATATAATTTACAGATTGTTGTTTATGAAATATAATTTTGTTTATATTATTTTTTTAGTTATATGTTTTTAATATATATATAATATTTTTATAATATTTATCAATTTTTGTTTTTATATAGAAACATAGTTTTCCTTTTTTTGTCTTTTTGAAGTGTGGTGATTAGGCCTACATAACCAAACTCATTAATTCCCTGTGACTGTAGTAAGGGTCTCGGGCTAAGCTTTGGGCCGTTTAGCCAACCCCAACTCGGAAAATGGACAATTAGATCGAGTCCAAGGTACCAAAAAATGAAGTCTTCCTGATGCTTACAGTCTACAGAGAAAGCAATGGCTGAAGCAATAGAAATGGACAAGACATCTCTCTCTCTCTCTCTCTCTCTCTCTCTCTCTCTCTCTCTAGTATATATATATATATGTGTGGGTGTACAGACGTAAAAGAATAATAATTCAAAATTTAATCTGTCTATTCATATTTAATTTTTTTTTTTTTTTTTTTTGTATGAATGATTATATATATTTCTAAAAGGAACTGGGATCAATCCCATTTACTAAAAAAATCAAAAGAGACCAATAAGCTCGGACAAAGTAGGAGGCTTTATTGGCCAAGACATGAGAGATAACAAAGCATAGAACAGAAGAGCCTCGACAAAAGATGCCTTTAAAACTATTTTTATCTTCTCTAGCAACACCTTGGCACTGGGGACGAAAAGATATCGTTTATCATTTTTCTTTGAAGTCACTGCAAGATAATAATATAGATAGCCTGATTT
>JAJIYU010013388.1:0-13895 GCA_030144865.1 Tinospora cordifolia
TAAGAAAAAGGGGTGTAAGAGAAATCACTTCCACCTTGTGTTGCTTTCTCCCCAAAGTTGAAGCAATGGCTCTCAAAGCTCAAACACTAAGAGAATCACCCAAAACCAATTCCCAACCCAATGAACTTCTCACACACAAAAGGGAAAAAAAAGTGAGAAGGGGAGCCAAGAAGAGGGCTTAGAGAACAAGATGACAATTCAACTCTTGTTTCTTGGGATGAGTTGAAGTGTGAGCATGGGGGGTTAATATATGCTTCAAAAGTGTATAGAATGATAAGTTTGTGGTGCTCTAATTGTAAGAAACTTGCCAATAATTCAAATTTTCGTGCCCCCCAAGCACAAGAGATTAACAAGTAATTTTTTTAAAAATTTTTGGGATTTTAGAAACAAATTTTTAGATTTTTGATGTATTTTTATTGATTTAATTCAGATTTTCAGCTACTTAATTCGGAGCATTTAATCGAGACCGCAAGATCTTCCTCGAATCGCGCGATAATCACAGATGGGGCGGGCTTGATCCAGGCGGTTGGATCATCCTCGAGCGCATCAATCTGTTCACGATCGAAAGAACACGACTCTCTGGGCCATTAGATGGTCATCGAGAACAACACCAATCGCGATCATCCGAAAACGAATCAAATCAGATTCATCCGATATTCCTCGAGAACTGTACACGGATCCAGTTTGCGATTAACAAAAACTGTCTGGACCGTTCGATCTAGTTTGATTGACTGTGGCTCGTTAGATTTTCCTCGATCGATGCATTCTTTTGCGATCTCCAAATGCTTGTCTGATTTGGTCCATCCGATCTGCCTCGAACACGGTGTGCGGTCCGATTTCATGATTGTGGTTTGCGCTTGTGATTTGGACCGTTGGATTGAAGAGATTGATCGTGAGCCGTCCGATATTGATGATTCGGTGCTCCTGGGTGCCGTTTTGGACTTCAATCTCATTCGTTGGATTTTACAGATTCATTTCGAACCGTTAGATATCGTTTCTAATTACCAAATTGTTTTCTAATAATGTTATTGTCCGAATTTTGCTAATGAGACACTTGCTAATTGATAAAAACTTGATTTTCTTGTATATTCCCTTCTATTTTGATGATTTGCTAATATTTTCTCCTTTCTAATTTATTTAATATTATATTTATTAGATATTTTCCCATTTCTTTAATATCTTTAATTAAATAATCCATATTTATCATTTTCATGTATTTTTATTTATTTCCTATTTCATAATAATTTATGTAATTATAAATTAATATTTATAAAATGCTTTGTTTATTTTTAATAAATACATGTACACTACATTTTTATTTAATTATATAAATTTTTCTATGTACATATTCTCATAATATGTAGTATTAACATTTATTATGCTAACACACACCTTATTCATTCACATATTAGCCAATATGTGTAAATACTTTATTTCTATTTATTTCTTAAGCAATTCCTCAAATTTCATAATTAATTCTACTAAACCTTAATTTTCATTTAATTATCAAATTAAGGACTTATTTGTTTAATTTTTACTATATCTCGAATATATTTTATTTTTCATGTGCCAACCCACAATTTGTACCCAAAATTTTCTTAAAATCTTTGAAATTAATTCACTTAACTTATTTTATTTATTTTAAATTATTTGACGAAATTCTAGGGTATTACATGTGATTTATTGCTAAAGAAAGATTAAATAAGATCAAACCATGTACCAGTGTGATAGAGGATTTAGTCGTGGGTATACCCAACCCAAGGTGGGTCTCGATGAGATGGAACTACAAGTTGAGTTGAGACGTCACTCCCTAAATTGATAGTCGAGTTGAGACTTTACTCCTGAGATAGGGTTACAAATATGTAACTGGCCTATGAGCATTGCTTTCGATATTTTAGACCTAATGGGGGATACCGAGAAAAATTCCTTTCAGTCTCAATATCAAATTGTAAACAAGTAATTTGTTTGAATCGCCTAATATACGAAAGTGTTTTGACATGCTTGATTTGTTTAGTTGAAATAATGAATTAAAATTTTGGAAAGATCCACTAGGTTTTTGAGCTCACCCTCTTTTTCTAGAATTCCTTGGAACTAAAGAACAAGACCGCAAGATGGTTTTAAACTCAAAGTCTACTTTTCAAAGATCATAAAGTGTTTGAGTTGGGCATGTTGGCCCTAAGTTATTTGTTAATGTTTAAAGATTATCTTCTAGTATAATAAACATGAAGATGTTGTACCTCTTTATTGAATATTGATTTTCAATTGAAAGATTTTGAAATAATTTTGAGTTCACATGTGTTTTATGGAATCTATTTTATGAGTTGAATACTTAGGGAGTCTTAGAGAATTGGAACATAGAAAGAAAGAAAGGGATAATGTGACATGTGTCATCTCCCCTCAAGTGGCCTGTGGATCTTGTTGAAATGTGCATGTGACGGAAATGTGTTGGAATGTCATTAAAATGGCGTAGGACCTAGGATGGGGAGGCGGGGTGTTATAAAGGTGGTATCACAGCCAATGCTGTAGTTCATAGGAAAAAGATGATTACTTTGATACCAAAGGCGGTATTAGAGCCTAGGTTGTAGGTACCTTGGGTCGATTTAGAAAGAGTTGACTAATTTGAGGAGTCGTGAGCTTAGGATGTAGCTCACTAGGTAAGACCTTTACTTTGAATCAATTTAGAATGCCCTACCTACTATTTTGAAATTGAGATCATTTTGAAAAAGATTATTTTCAAAAAGAGATATATGTTTTTTAATGTTTTGTTTGGATAGAAAGATTAGGATTTGAGCTTAAAGTGGATAAGCCTTGTCCCAAGTATTGAAAGGGAGATGAATTATCCTACTTTAAATATTGAAAGGGAGATGAATTATCCTACTTTAAAAGGTTGATTACTAAGCAAACTTTGGTCTCACTGCCCGACTAGAGGTTGTCCCACTAGCTTGTACAAGTAGTCAAAGTAGAAGAACACACTTACTTTTTCTGAGAAAACTAGGAAGTGATGTTTAAGGGCAAAGATTGTACTAGAATACAAAAGTAGTGCCAAAAGTGGTACCGAAACTAGATATAGGCTAATAATTAGATAAAAGAACCTTTTAGCTAAGAAAGTGAGACCCTAGGTCTAGAAAGGATACTATAGGTAGAGACTTGGGTGTGGCCAAGGATGGTACAGTGGATCATAAATAAAAACTTCTAGGACATAGGTTAGAAACTAAAAATGTATGCAAAAAAACACTTGATTGGTCAAGACATAAGATCGGGAGGATCTTGTATCTCTGATTTCTGTGTAGTATGAGACACATATAAATTTGGGGGTATAGAGGAATCTTGGACTCGTAGCATGACGAGCCATGTGTGGTGAATGATCAACAACTTTGGAAGAGCTTGTTTCACTATGCTTGGCTAGTGTGGGATGGTCAAGAATAGTGGGGCTTGGGAAGACTTCGTTGTCAAGACATTTACGAAATTTTTTGGATGTAGTGAAACATCTGAGTGGAAACCAGTGTCGAATGGGCAAAGGTGGTATGGGATGCTCAAACTCGAAGGCATAGATGGAAGCTTGGAATTTCGTTATACCAGTGTGAAATTGTGTGATCGAATGATTTATGGACGCATGTTTTATTTCATGAATGTGTGTGTCACA
Source organism: Tinospora cordifolia (assembly GCA_030144865.1). NCBI lineage: Eukaryota > Viridiplantae > Streptophyta > Magnoliopsida > Ranunculales > Menispermaceae > Tinospora > Tinospora cordifolia. Next base: position 3,644 of record JAJIYU010013388.1, read on the forward strand.
TATATTGTGATCTTGAAACCAATTCTTGTACCCAACGACATTAAAAAACATTGAAAATCCTTAAACAAAACTTAGAAGCATAAAAAAATATGTTACTAAATGACTCAAAAACCTAGAGACATGAATTTAGCATTATGATAGCATGAATAAAATGAAAACTTGAGGAAATGAATACAACATATAATATAGGAAAGACGACCATTCTTCTCAAGTTTGGAAAAACATTTTCTATCTTGAGGATAAGGAAAGATGGGTTGTATATATCTAGATTAATTCGAGTTGAGATCATGATTCTTCATTATGAAACCTTATTAGATACTAAAATGGCTTCTAACTTGTAGATAATGGCAAGAACTCAAAAAAATGCAATGAGGGATGGAAACATTGATGAGTCTGGTCAGAAGGACAAAAGGGCACTTGTAGAAGTAGTAGCACCCGTTGGCGCAATATCACTAGAGATGATGGCAAAAATCATTCGACAGGTGGTCGAGCAAGTGATGAGAACTCTACCTCTAGTTAAACCATAGCCCATGGTTTAAGCTCATTAGGCCCCGTTGCCAAATGGACTACGTGTGGAAATTGGAAAATTGGTCAATCTCTTGAGGCTAACTACATCCAAGGGAATGATAGTTAGGTCCAAATTAATCAAAAAAGACATCCACTTCAAATGATCCCTAAAGAATCGAAGAAAGAGACTACAAGACGATTGAAAGATGGAGAATGGGGACAAGAAATAGAGTTCCCAAACACAACTCAACCATGCTAATGACAAGTAGAGGAAACAAGCAAAAAGGCTGGGACTGTGCTTCCTTTGTAGGCAGAAGGGTTATAAATTGATAGATTGTCCTAGAAAAACACTAGCTTAAGCTCCTTAGCAACAAGAATGTCAAAAGTTCCAAGCACAATCTAAAAGCACTAGAAAGGAGTAGCTAGAGTAGGCCAGATGTCGAATGTTATGTTTCCATTGTAACCAACAAGGATATATAGCAAAGTTTTGCACCGCCAAGACCCAAGCTCCTCAACAGCAACAATAGCAGCATGTTAAATAAACCATTAGGATGAAATTTATTTCATGTTTTACCCAAAATTTTGGTAGGATTAGTGGATGATTAAATTTGAATAAAATAATTTGAATAAATTTTGAGAAAGCCATGAAGTAAATGATTCATTAGGACTACCACCAAATCGAGAAATATAATTCAAGATTTAAGTTCACCTTAAACTAATTCTTAGTCATTTCCCTACCGAATGACACTAGAAAAGCTAATTGAGTTAAAAAACTCAACTGAATGAGCTTTGAAAAAAAAGGGATTCATCAGACTAAGTGAAGCTCCAGTGTTATTCATGAAAAAGAAAAAGGGTTGTGTGTTGAATATTAGAAGTTGAATCAAGTGATAATTAAGAACAAGTATACCTTACCAAGGAAATATGACCCATTTGATAAATTGAGAAGAGCCACTAAAATTCTCCAAGAGCAACCTTAGGTCAAGATATCATCAGTTGAGGGACTAAGAGTCAAACGTACATAAGACAACCCTTAGGACTTGTTATATACATTTTGAATCCATAGTCATGACATTAACTTAACCCACTACCCAACAGCACTCATGGGTATGTTGAACAGAATGTTTAGGAAATACTTCAATTAGTTGTAGTAGCACTTGTGGATGATGTCCTAATCTACTCTAAGTCAAGAGCTGAACATGTAGAACACTTAAGGATTACATTGGAGACAAGTGCGAATCTTGAATGAGGATGGTTGAGTTCTTCGACCATATAGTATAGTAGAAGATATCTTGGTAGACCCTAACAAGGTAGAAGCAACCCAAGATAGTTATAGAGATTTGAAGTTTCTTAAGCCCAGCTGAATATTATCGACGATTCATCCAAGACTTCTTAAAGCTAGCCGAACCCATGACCAAGTTGACAAGAAAGGGAGCCAAATTCAATCGGGATAAGAAGTGCGAACAATCATTCTAAGAATTAAAGAGTAGATTGACTTTGGCCCCCATTTAATCACTCTTACCCATGGTCTTGGATACATTCGGTATACAGATGCTTTGTAGAATGGATTAAGTGTGGTGTTAATGAAAGATCGAAAAGTTGTTGCTTGTGCTTCACGACAACTGAAGATTCACGAATAAAATTATTTAACCCACGACCTAGAACTAGCAGCCATCATATTTGCCTTGTAAATTTGGAGACATTACCTATTTGGCTGTAACACCTTGCTTCCCTCGAATTCTATCTTTCCTTCTCCTTTTAGGAAACGTGGACCACACCATTGGGGCACAATACAGATCGGCGTTATATTTTTTCATTCTTTCCATTCTAGTCCAAAATCTCTATGATTTTCTAAGTGACATTAACTCATAAACATTTCTCAATAAGATGACAAGATATCTTGAGAGAATAATTCAATATTTATTGATTAAATAAAAAAGGTACAAAACCCTTAATTGTTTATTATAGAGGAAATAATCTCAAACAACAAAATTTGAGTCATCATGCCTTACAATGAAATAAAATCTAAGAAATATTGTCTATGTGATATTCATGCAGTCTCTATTTGTTAATTTCCTAAAATATTAGAAAAAGAAAAGGTGAGCACAAAGCCCAATGAATCATTCTAAATATTTAAGTCATTATTTCAACAAATAAGACATAACACCTCCAAAAATTACATGATTCAATCAATTTCTTGTTCTACAGTTGTAGTTAAGACCGAAAGGGTTAACCTCGGTGTTCTCTTTCAACACATTCTCATCAAACGAGGGAGGGCAATCTATTATGTCGGTTTCCAATGGATCTCGGGTCACACCCATTATCCAAGAACTAGGGTCTTACCCACTTTTCCATTCTATTGAACTAGGGATGACCCTATCTGTAACACCCCAACTCTCAATCGGACCTTCCATTACGTATTATGGGTCGTTGTTCGATGAAAATTGGAATGTCACTTAATATCTTTCTATCAAGATAATTTCAAAACATAATTTCATTTAGATAATAGTCGAATCATTTTTTGTATAATTCATCTGATTATTAGAGTATATTAAACAAAGATTAAATTAGAAAGTTAAAATCACTCAACGGAATAAATTTTTCTCAAAATTCGCCTAAACTAATTTTTGCATATTATAATAGTTCAAGTCATACAACCAAAATATTTATTTACAAGTAAATTGTAAAGCAAAACAATTTAAAGACATACTCAGTCTATTCAGATTTCAACAAAAAGAAAACTCGAGTCTCAAATGTATGAACCTCTACCCTATTTAGACAGATTATTGTTGATCACCTACATTCCACTTTTGTGAATAGCTGTAAAATAAAGATTGGATGAGCTCGAAAGCCCAGTAGATCATTCTTACACACCACATGCATTATACAGATCAAAACTCAAACATTATAAACAATTTCAAATGTTAGGTGTTTTAAACATTCATTTGGTTTTGGTCGAAGCATGAGGCCGAAAGAGTGTTGAGATGATTCTCGATATTCTTCATGATTTGATCTAATCATACAAGGTCTTGAGCACCATCTAAAATCAATCATGTCTTAAATCATGATATCATAGTCTAAGAGAGAGTACTTACTGTGGCTCATACCATCTCCCAAAGACTTCTAGCGGTCGCAAGCAGCTCAAGGTTGAGAATACCTACGATCCGCCTTCTAGCTCATCTATTTCAAGCGATTGCATATAGGAGATGCCACCTCGATCCGTTGCAGGCTCGTCAATCTCACCAGTACGTGGATTCTTAACAATCCTTTAGTCTCATTTTAGTTTGCAAACAATGTCAATCATACTAAGCTAACACCCAAATAATATCAAATCAAATGAACGATTTATGTCAATATTATAATAAATGAAATAAGTGAATGATAGAGTGTTCTAGTGCAATTCCTACAATTGCATGCAAGAAAATAAATAACAATTTATCATGTTATCATTAAAACACACCAATCAAGTCAAACAATTTCATCAATATATATTTTAAATATTCTAAAACTATTAAATCAAAATGCTTTGAATTTAAAATTCGTATAATATGGATGAGTAAGGAAATCTCGCCCATCTAGGTGTTCGGATTCCCTTCGTTTCCGTTTGTTGCTAAAGTTCATTCTTAGAATATCAATCTGCGATAGAAAATCATTATAATCATTCTCTTTAAGTTCTTATTGTCTTTTTCCAATTTAAATAAAGAAATTTCCTAACTAAAAAGATATGCAGTAATTCTATGGCTTTTTATTTAATTATTTTTTGACTAATCAAAATTATTTTAATATTCACATCCAAGTATTAAAATTAATTAAAATAAATGTTCTTCGATCTCCTAGTCTCCACAATTTAAATAATTTATTCATATCTTAAATAAATTAGTAAATAACAAAATAAGACTTCTAGATAACCTAAGTTTAGTTACAGTGTTTAAAATTTTCATTTATTTCTTATAGTAGATTCAAAGCTTTTAGAATTTTATTTTTCATGTGTTTAACTAACTAAAATAATTTCTAATTTTTGTTCCCCATCTACTATATAAAAATTATCCCTAATTAAATTAAAATTCTAACAATAAAATCTTTTTAATTTGGGTTTCTAAAATATTAAACTTCCTTTCGAATTTTCTAAATTTTTAAAATTTAGTTAGATAATTTTAATAATTAAATTTTTAAATATTTAAATATTTAAATTAAGTTAGTTCAAGAGCATAAAATTTAAATAAATACATAAATGACTAAAATTTATTTTTTGTACCTTTTCAAATTTGAGTCTCGTTTAGAATTATTCCCAAAATAATATCCAAGTTTTCTAAAATTCTTTGCTAGTTTGTTATCAACAAGCTAAGCGTCGATGCTTAGTTGATTCGTGCCTTAAGATTTTTGAATCACATCCACTATTGCAATTTGTTTCGTGCCAACAACAGATTTCCGTTCGTTCTTTCGCGTTCATGCCCAATTATTATTATTTTTTTTTTTTGCACATAACCAAACTAGTACGTTGCTAGTTCTTCTTCTCTATTTCCCTCTTCACAACCAATCACTGGTAGCCGCAACAATGGCTAAGAAATTCTTCTTCTTCTTTATGGTTCAACAATCCAATTTCAACGTTTAGTTTGTTGTCTAGCAAGATCAAACATGTTCAACAAACATGAAACACGTTCAGAAATCTCAATCCACGCCCAACAACTCAAACAAGTTCAAATTAATTTCCAGCAATCTTAAACACGTTCAACCATACAAAACCAATCACATCCAACACTCCAATCTTCTCTTCGTTCTTCATTTTTCCAACCAGAAGATTCTAAAATCGCACCCCACACACCAAGATTTAAACCAAAAATTGAAATCAAAATTTTGTGCATCATCTCCCCTGTTTTTCACAACTAAAAACTAGAAAATGAACCAAAAAATTAGTTGCTTGTTTCTTCTATTCTTCCTGAATGCACAAACCCACAACAACAAAAAACTAGATTTTTGGTTTATCTGTTTTACAGTTCGTGAACCAGAAAATAAAACAACCCAAAATCATATTTCCTTACTTCCTCTTCTCTGGTTACCTGAATGCGCGAAAACCAAGAATTTCAAATCCCTCATTTCATTTTCGGCTTGCTTCCTTTTGCTCTGTTTAGACACTTCACAAACTAGATTTGAAATCAAACTAACAAGAATCTGGTTTCTATTTCCTCTTCTTCGATTTCAAAGACGCCCTAAACCAGAAAATTTAAGCCCTAAATTCAGATTGTGCTTCCTTTGTTCGAACAACCCATGAACTAGAAATTTAGATCTCAAACTTCAGATTTTCCTCTTCTTTCCCAACTCTGGATCTTTCTTTCACCTCTCAAATAAGAAATTTCTGGTTTGTTCATTGAATTTCCAAATTTTTTTTCTTGCTCAACTAAATCTGAAATCCAAATTCTTCTGGATTACTTTTATTTATTTTGTTTTGTTCTTCTTTTATTTTGTCTTTTTATTCCAACCACCAATTAAATTTCATTTCCAATTAATAATTTTTATCAAATAAGTAATGTTTCAACAGAAAATTTCATTTCTCATTTATTTAGTAATTTTATTTTTATTTTATTTTATTTATTATATTTTTCTACGCCAATCATAATAAACATCAAAATATTTATTTCACTTTTTTATATAACTATAAAACATAGTTTTATATTATTATTATTATTATTATTATTTATTTCTTTATAATTCCATTGTCCACGTGTTCGCATTGCAAAATTACGGGATGTTACAATCTATCCCCCCCTTACATAAAATTTTGTCCTCGAAATTTGATTGACGTTATCAGAATGCTGCGTCCAATCAGATTTTCCTGATGGAAAATTTTGAATGTCTTTTCTAGATCATGATGCAACTCCAAGACCTCAATTACAAAAATGTCTCTGGTCTTGAAGTTCTATATCTGACAAGCAAGTACTATGGTAGTTTGTTTCTCAAAATTAGCATTGTTCAGAAGTACTTATATTCTCTTCAAGGATACCCTGTGAAGTATTTGTTTTGTACTTCCATCATACCAATAAATGGTAAAAGACGCTACGCTTCCGCTGTGCCATGCTAATATTGAGTTCAACACGAGGATTTTCCATCCTAGTACTACTTTCGCCTTAGCACGCTTAACTGCAGAGTTCTGATGGGATCTAGTGAATTAGTGCTGGTATGATCACACCCCTATTCCCTTGTTCTAATTTGTCGGCAAGCCACCAACACAATCCTTTACAATAGTGTCTCATTTCCATTCTAATAGTAGAAGTGGTTACAAAAATCTTGACTTTTTTTTTATGTCCAGTCTTCATCTACTGACTAGTCAGACATTTAGGGATATTTGTGACCTAACGTGGTTTCACATTTACAATATCTCTTGAACTCCCATTAACTTCTATACATGCAACTATGTCTTATGACACCCCAATAATCCATTTACTAGTTTCAGTTCATTTTATATATATATATATTTGAAATACATAACCTTATGGCACTAAATTCATTTAATAAGTGCATAGGACAATAATAAAAAAACACATACATTCCCCTACAAGAGTGGGGTTCATTTGGGTATAAATTGCACAAAGCTAGACGTGATCTTCCTGTTGTGACTACTGAGGATCTAATACTAGCGCTCTAGTAGGATAATCTCGAGCTAAGTGTCCTTTCTAATTACAAGTATAACAAAACTCCAATCTATTGGCCCACTCCTTCTCCTCACTACTCATCTATCCTAACCTAGTTTGCAAAGACTGTTGCCTAGTAATTGTTTGATAATCCCTAGCGCGGACGCCTCGAGGTTGTTGATTCTGTTGTCTACGTTGTTTCCTCTGGGGGCCTCCTGCAATTTTTTTCGGCTGTGCTCTGTTGTACTTGGCTTTTAATACTTGTTCCTTTTCCAGAGCATTCTCTATCATCTGCGCTCTCATTTTTGTCTCCCTCAGATTGGTTAGTCTCAGTGGAGTAATAACTTTCTTGATTTCCACATTCAGACCTTCTGTAAATTTTTTAGTCTTCAGTTGTTCATCTCTCACAAATTTTGGAATATATGTAGACAATTCAATGAATTTTTGTTCGTATTCCAATACTGTCATTGTCATCTACTTCAATTTAATGAAATCTAATTTTAATTGCTTTGTCTTCTCTGTAGGGAGAAATGTATCATACATTAAGGTTTCAAACTCATCCCATGTTAAACTTTACTCATCAATAATAGGGTCATTCTCAATCACCTTCCACCAATAATACACTGGTCCCACCAACTAGTGCACTACTAACATCACCCTTCAAGGTTCAGTCACTCCCATAGTGTTTAGGTGTTGATTCATTAAACTAATCCACCATTCTGCTACAAAGGGATTAGTGTAATACCTCGAAAAATTTTAAAAAATAATAATAATAATAAAGGTAAATATTTTTATTTTATTTATGTGATGTGAGCTTTGGGTCAATAATAATAATAATAATAATAATAATAATAATAATAATAATAATAATGATAATAATAATAATAATAAATGAATGAATAAATAAAAATACTACGATGCTTGCGAACACGGTAATAAGGAAACTATTTGATAAATTCATCAAGAATGAAATAAAGTAAAATAAAATGCTAATATTATGTTTTATAACTATATACATATATATTTGATCTTTTGGCCAAATGAACGAAAAAAAAAAGAGAGAGTAGAAAAAAAGTAGATTGAGCAGCAAGAAGAATCCAAAATTTCATGAACAGGATTTTATTGGTGGCCGCTGGTTTTGGTTTGGTGGGTTTGTTGGCTGCTGGTTTTGGTTTGGTGGATTGTGTGTTAGAAAAATAGAGGAAATAGAAAACCGGGTGGTAGGATTCGATGGAGAAGAGAAGCTTGTTAATCTGAAATGTTTGGATTGAAACGATGAGGGCTCACAATCTGAACTTAGTGTTTTAATTTTCTGGGTGTGGGCGTTCGGTGTAACAGAAGAACAGAGGAATGAAGGAGAAAGCAGAGAGCATTTGGAACTGTTACTATGATTTTGAGAGAAGAAAGAAGAACCGAGAAGGAAGAAGTGTCTGCGTTGCTACCGTGAGATGGATGAACGTGCGTTGTTGCTGCTGTTGGACCAAGAAAGAAGAAACAGAACGCACAAAGAAGACGAGTATGTGCTGCTGCTGCTACGATCGACGAACGAACAGAGAGGAAGGAAAAGAAATCGGAAACAGCTGTTGCTGCTCGGAATCGTGAGTGCAGAACCATGACGGGAAAACGAGAACAGAGTTGCAACTTCTGCTGTTGTTTCCCTGCTGCCGAATGAAGGAAGAAAACCAGCTCTGCTGGTTTGACGTCCGTTACTACTGCTCCGGGTTGCTGCTGCTGTTGAAGGTGGAAAGCGGAGAGAAAGAAACGACAGCAACGTCTCGGTGGCAAGCTCGGGGAATGAAGCCTGCTGCGGATGCCCTGTTTTGGAGATGAAGGAACCGGTTGCTGCAAATAGTGAAGAAAAACAGAGAACAGAAGCATGTACGAGATTCGAATGATGGGGTGCTGAAACAAAGAAGCTGCAGGCATTGATGCATGAACAGGGGAAGGAAATGGGGGCAGAGCAACGGTGCTCTGTAGCCGTTGCTGCCGAACAAGAAGAAGAAAGCAAGAAGAAGAGGAACGAAGAAGCTGTGTTGCTGATCGGAGGTGCACGAACAGAGGAAAGGGGAAGAAAGCAGCGCATGAGCTACTGCTGCTGCAACCCGAACGAGAAGAAGAAGAACCAGCAACGATGTGTGTTGTGTGCTCTGTTTTGGATAGCTAGTAAGAACAAGGAAGAAGAACTACGATTGCTGCAAGATGAAGAAGAGAAGATGCAGCTGCCGTTACTGTCATTGCCGCTGCCAGATAGAGGAGAAAAGGAAGTCAACAACGGTGTTGCCGCTGCTGTGGGGTGTGGTTGCACGAACAGATGAACAAAGAGGGAAAATTCCAGATTGGTATTAAATTTCTGGCTTTCTTGGGTTGTGTGACGAACATAGCAGGTTGCGTGAAGGAGAAGAGATTGGGGCGTGTTGCTGATCTTGACGTTCGAACAGAACAGAAGAAGTTGAACATGATTTTGGTGGGTTTGTGAATGGTTGGCCGAATTGTGCTCTTGGATTTGGATAGGTAATTGGATCAATAACATAAAGAACGATAAGATAATTTGGGGGTTTTGAAATCTATTGATGTTGGATGATGAACCAAATGAAGAATGAACAAAAAGAATCATATTCTATTGGTGGGGTGTTTTTGAGTTCAACTGGAGAAGAAACAATAGCAGCTACTGTTGCTGCGATTTCTCACGCGACGAAGAACGATCTAAAAGGTACAAAAATTTTTATATTTAATTTTAAACTCCAGATAATTCTAAATTTATTTTCTTTGATTCTGAATGCAAAGAAAGGGATTGAAATATTTAGAATTCCTCATATTTAAGATCTAAAATTTAGTCCCTAATTCAAGTATTAGTGTTTTAAATTATTAGTTCTGATCTAAATGAATTATTTGAAAGTGAATGAATAATAGTTTAAAGTTATGAAGGTTCAGGATATGAGACTTAATTTACTTTTGGGATTTAAGGAATCAGAATATTTTTGAAAGAGATATAATCATTTTAATCTTAAATCCCTGAGTCGATTAGAGTCAAAATAAATTATTTCTTGAAAATGAGTACGAAAGATGGGATTTGGAAGTTTAGAAATATTCTCATGTGATAAATAATGTTTTTAGAGGTGAGC
>JAJIYU010013389.1:0-13878 GCA_030144865.1 Tinospora cordifolia
GACCACATAAGGGACATCGAGAGCAAGGCTCATTCAGTTTTATGTATGAAAAAATAACCAATATAATATTTGCAATGCCCTAATGTAATGAAAGTGTTTGCATGTTTTGTATTCTAGTTTGTATAATGCTATTAATGTATAGGAATGATCCACTAGGCTCTCGAGCTTACCCCATTATTTCATTTCAAGTGATCATTGACACTGCAGGAGTAAACCAACCACGAGAGGCCATCTTTTTGGTCAACACCACACTGGGAGATTGTTATAGTTTTTAGTTTTCTTTTTGGTTTACTATTTTATCATTTTGTTATAAACAATATTTTTGTATTTAATTTGAACTAGGTGTGTGTGCCCCTCTGTCTTTTAAATTGATTTACATGTAAATTGAATGTTTTGGGACTTAGGCCATATGGGCTATGTTTATATGTTCAGAGTTTGCTTTAAAAATGATTCTAAAATTATAAATCCATTGAAAAGTGTTTTTCTTTATCAAATACACTTTCATTTTGATTTTGTAAGTATTTAGAATCGTTGCTCGCATTTTCTTAACGAATCTCATGTAACAGAAGAAGGAACTGACATTTTTATGTCCTTTGTGTATTTTTAAATTAATTTCATGACTTATTTGAAAGAAAGGTTTTGAAGCATGAGAAAGAATGAGAATGAACCCTGCACGTGGCCTTCATTTCTCAACGAATGACCTGAGTCTGACGTCTCCCGTCAAATTGACACACGCTGTCTCCGTGCACGTCCTCGACGACCTGTCGCATGCACAGATCGACATAGGGAATCTAGGAGCCAAGGTATCACAAGTATCCACCAAGAATGATATGGTTCACACTGGTTTCCTTGCACTATTCTTAGATGACATCCAAGAAAAGAAGAAATAAGAAAGTCTCCTAATCATGCCTGCTTGACGCCCAAGTATGGATAAGCTAGGAAAGATTTTTGTTACACTTGCCAAAATAGATTAAAAAGATGCCTTACTCACACCTTGATCTGATTTGCTTGCTGATTCATGCAAATCAACCATAGAAACAAACAAACCATGGACCCTATGGTGTACACATGCTTTGATGCGAAGAAAGAAATGTTTCCCATCGTGTGTGGTGCCCAAACAAAAAGATCAATTAGGAAGATGGCTATGATCACAAATTTGATCATATATGGGACTTCCAAAACTAGTTTAGAATGTGATCCAACCTTGATTTGTGTTTATACATGATTAGGAAATCAAATAGGTAGCATATCTTATGAATAGGAAACCCTGATTCCCAAACATGCCAAACTGTGCTCACCTTAGAATATTAGAAAGATTCACATGCCAAACCATCCCCTTGTGAGCATGGAAAGAATCTCTTGTGTGTGTGTTGTCCAAGTCATCCCCATTGCTCTTGAAAATCTATATAAACCACCCCTAATGCTCTTATTCTCCTCATCCAAAGCAAGAGTTGACACTTCCCTTTTGACTTTCTCTAGCCTTCTTCTTAGCGACCCCTTCCCACTCTTTCTTATTCTTGAGTGTTTCATGGTGGGAAGTTAGTGACTTTGAGTGTTCTTTGAGTGCTAAACGATGGACGAAAGGGAAATATCTGCCAGAATTCCAAAAAGTTGCAAATTAAGGTGGATAGAATTTCTTGCACTTCTATTTTACTAGTTTCGATTCATAGCATGTTGACACTTGTTTTAATATCAATTTATCATACATATTTTAATTTCAGTTCATCATTCATGATTAAATTTTTAGATTCATGTATATGCCATGTTCATGCATCCATGAAAGCATGCCATGATAGATTATGCATGTATAGGGCTAGTTTGGTATATGGTACATGTTTATGGTGTTTTTATGCTTAAATATTACATGTAAGCAAGCTAAATTCTATTTCTTTTATTTATGATCCATGTGTATTAGACTAAATAAAGATTTTCAAGCTAAGAACCACATACTGTCATAGTAGTCCTGAGGGATGCTATGGATTTCTTTACATGTAGTGTGAGTATATGGTTTGTGGTACTATGTGTAGAGGGCATAACACAAAATACTTAGGATAGGATAAGAGTCCTTAATTCCAATGTAATATGACAAGATGAGTTGTCTTTTTACCCAAAAGAAGGCATTTTGGATAAGAACATCAAGGGCCTTGAAACCCTTTCAATCAAATTTACAATTGTAAATGAAATATTGTTTGAATGCCTAATGTATGCAAGTTCTTGAATTTGAATGTGTTATTAGTTTGAATTAGTAAATTGGTTATTTCAAGAATGATCACTGGGCTATGTGCTCACCCTTTCTCTCTTATCTTTTCAGGAAATTAAACACATGATGATGCATGCTAAAGACTTAGGATGTTAGTTTTTGGAAAGTTTCTACGTTTATTTTGATGTAAGGACTGGTAGTCCAAATTTTGAATAATTAGAATCCAAGACTTCTGCTAAAATGAATTTCTTTTTCAAGTTATGTACTTGTCCCTTATTTTATTCAATCAATAAGGATTCAAAAATTTCTTTTATCTCTTGTAGTATTTCCTTATTGAATATTATCAATAAATGCTAAGTACTCTTGTTTAAGGTATGGGATAAAGAATTAGAAAGTCAAAAAGTGTCCTTGTAAAGTAATACTGGCTCGGCCCACCTTGTGGTTAAGTCCAGTTGAAAGTCTCAGGGGCTGGGGTGTTACAAAGGGTGAGCACAAAGCCTAGTAAATCATTCTAAAACAACTAAATCATTAATTCAAATCAATAAGACATCCAATTCAAACACTTACAAGCATTAAATAATTCAAACAATCTATTATTTTCAATTAAAAAAAAAAAACTGAAGGGGGTCAACCTTGATGTTCTTATTAAAATACCTTCCTTGAGTGAAGAAGCATTCCTTTAAGCAAAACTTCATTGGACTTGGGCCATGACTCACATTCCTAGTATTTTGGGACATTACCCATATGAACTTATCATATGTAAAGAACACCCACAATAATCCCTGTGGATTACTGTGACAGTACGTGGTTCTTATCATTATTCATCTTTTGTTAATCAAACATACATGAATCATTAATTAAATTACATGAATTCAGCATGATTATCATATCACCATCGAAGACATGAAACATTTCATAACATGCATCATTCCTCCAAATAAACCTAAGCATGTGAAATCTAAGCATTTCACGGTTTGATGATAATTAAACATGGCATATATATTAAACTGAAATTAAAATATGCATGAAAAATTAAACTAACGCATGCATGAACATCTAATTAGATTAAAACAACAAGTAAAAGTTTTAGAAATTACTTCCACCTTAGAGGTTCGAAATCCTAGTAGAACAAATCTGAATTTCAATAGTACTCTGACACTTCAATCACTCTAAAACGTCTAAAGAATCAAGAACACTCAAGAAATGAAACATTTACACTTAAGAACACTCAAAAACTCTAAAACGTCTAAAGAATCAAGAACACTCAAGAAATGAAACATTTACACTTAAGAACACTCAAAAACTCTAAAGAATTGGAAAGAGGTACCAAGAGATCTTATCAGCTCTTACTTTGAGATGAGGAGAATGAGAGCACAAGGATCCTTTATATAGATTTTTTTGTAGGCATAGGGAAGCGTTTTGGGGGTGTTCACGCTAGTCACTTTCTCTTTCTTCGTGAGCATGTTTTGGAGTGCAAGTAGTGAGTGTGCAAATGGTTTTGGAAAGGTTTCATTTAGGGTTTCCTTTTCATGTGTGAAACGCAAGATGTGAGTCTAGTTTGGTTTTCTTCTCTTTTGTGAACACAATCTTAGCTTGGATCACTTGCTAATTCGGTTTGGGCATCAATATGGGTGTGATATTATGAGCAAGGTAATTTTCTTGGTTGATCTCCTCCCTTGTGCGTCAAGGCATGGGATGTAATACCTTGAAAAACCTTGTACTTAATGAAATGCGAAATTTAATATCAATTTGATAAAATTTGGGTAAGAAATGAAATCGAGTCCATTTCAAGGGCAAATTTAGCATGTCTAAAATTCTCATTTAGGGACCCTTAGGACATCAAAATGACCTAAAATTTCATGAGATGACATGAACTAATCAACTAGACAACATATCCATAAATCAACCCACTTGGACAAGAATTGGGTTTTCATTTGTCTAATACCCTTCAGTGGAGTATAAATTAGGAAAGTAAATGAAATGAAGATCACCCTTATCAATGTTGCCAAAACCGTGGTCCCCTTGTGTCTTGAGAAATCTATATAAATCCCTCCTTGCGCACACTTATTCTTGACACTTCCCTCTTTGCTTGTCCTAGCCCTCTTCTTGGCAACCTCTTCTCACCCTCTTGTGCTCTTGAGTGATTTTTAGAAAGAAGTTGGGATTTTAGATTTCTTTTACATTCTTAAAGTTGCTAGTTTTCTTGAGGTGCATATAAGAAGAGAAACTCTACTAGATTTTCTGCAAACAAGCAACTAAGACAGATGAGATTTCCTACTCTTCTACTATACTAGTTTGAGTTTTTTGCATGTTCATGTGTCTTTTATTTTCAGTTTAGCATCTTTATTTTTAGTGTCCTATATGTTTGATCATGATTTAGATTTTGATTATCATGTATACATGTTTTAAGTATTCAGACACCATGCCATGCCTAGTTTTCATGCTTAGGTTTAATTTGAATTTCTGAAGCATGCTATGTATTGTTTTCATGCTTTTTGAATGTTTTATCCTTAATTTTACTATTCTAATTTTGGATTCATGAATATGTGAGAATTAAGTTTAAGACTTTGAAGTTTATGAACTACGTACTGCCATAGTAATCTAAGTGATACTATGGGTGTTCTTTACATATATTAAGTGTATATGGGGCTCATGACTATGTGTAGAAGGGTGTAACCCAAAATACTTGGAATGTGGACATAAGATCCTTATTCTAATGGAATATGACAAGATAAATTGTCTTTCAATCCAAGAGTGGAGTATTTTGATAAGAACATCAAGGGATTAGAACCTCTTTTAGTCTTAATGTCAACAATAATCAAAGATGTTGTTTGAATCACCTAATTGTTTATAAGTGATTAAATTCGGATGTGCTTTTGATTTGAACTAGTAACTTAGTTTTTTATGGAATGATCCACTGGGTTATGTGTTCACCCCTTCCCCTTTTATTTTTCAAGAAGTTGAATCAGGAAGACTACTGAGTATTTAATATGATTTCAAATTTGAAAAGTTTATATGTAAGGACATGTTGCCCAATTTTTGATTAGTTAAATTAAGACTTTTGCTAAATTTTAGTTTTTAATTTTAGTTATGTACTCTTTTGTTATTTGAAATTCAAGTATGTACTTCTTTGTTACTTTATCGAATGAATAAAGATTAAAGATTTTCCTTTATTTCCTGATAATACTCTTATTAAATTAAAGTTAAATTGTTTGGGTTGTATGCTTATTATGAATTAATAAGACTTGAGATAATTGAAATAGAATGTGATACAAGTTGTGTACTTGTAAATGTAACGTGGCTCGGTCGGCCCGCCTTGTGATTAGCTAAACAATCAAGTCTCGGGGGTTGGGGTGTTACAAAGGTGGTATCAGAGCCTAGGCATTAGTTATTGGGCCAAAAATTAGAATAACATGTGTTATTGGGCTAGAATTAGAAAGTTTAATCTTATATCAATGGTATTAGATTTAGAAAGTATTAACTTAATTAGGTTTGACCTATGATTTGTGTTGAAATTTGAATGCCCTACCTTCTATTTTGAAATTGAAAATTGTTTTGGAAAGTGTTTTCAAAAAGAAAAGATATTTTTTAAAATGTTTTGTTTAGATACAAAGACCACAAGTTGAGCTAATAGTGGGTAAGCCTTGTCTTGAGTAAAGCTAAATTTTGAAAGGGAGGTAGGTTATCCCACCCTAGAAAGTGCGGTTGCTAAGCAGATTTTGGTCTCATTACTCGATCTAGAGTTTGTCCCACCAGCTTGTACGAGTGGTCTGAGTTGAAAAACATATTTACTTTCTATAAAAAATAGAAGGTAACAAATTAGGGAAATAAACTTACTAGAAGTCGAAAAAGATGCCAAAATGGTGTCTTAACTAGACGGAATGTTGTGAGTCAACCAAATGGAAACCCTGGGTCTACGGAAGTGACCTTAGAAAGAAACATGGGTGAAATAGTGGATCAAAAACTTAAAACTTTAGGACATAGGTTAGAAACTAAAAATGTGTGAGAACTGAATCTTGTTTGGTCAAGACAGGAGATTGGAAAGATTTTCTGACTTTGGTTTTTGTGTGGTATGGGACGCATGGGAATTCGAGGTCATGGAAGAAGCCTGGTCTTAGAGAATGACAGACCATGTTTGGTGAATGATCGATAGCTTTAAAAGAACTCATTTCTCTATGCTTGGCTGGTATGGGACGGTCAAGTATAGTGGGCTTGGGAACCTTAGTTATCGAGAAATTTGCGAAATTATTTGGGTGTGGCAATATTCTAAGTGAGTGGAAGGGCTAGAGCGGTATGAGACACTTGAACATGAAAGTTTAGATGGAAGCCTAGAATTTTGCTATGCTAGCATGAAATTGCTTGATTATCTAATTGTTTGAAAAACATGTTTAATTTGTTTATATATATATGTAATATGAAACCAAATCCTATACCAAAGAACAAGAAAAACCTATAAGCATAAACTATTAGGCCTTTGAACAAATTGAGGACCTAAAGACTTGAATTTAGAGTAATGATAGTACAAACAAAATGAAAGGCTAACGAGTATGAACTCGATGAAGGAACATGGATGAGACAACCATCTCGTCAAGTCTAGAAAAACATTTTGTATCCTGAAGATAAGGGTAGATAGGTTGTATGCCCTAGATTATAATTCACTTAATTTTTCACTATGAAACCTTATCGAATACTAAAATGGCTCCTAACTTGTAGATAATGGCTGGATCAAAGAGATACGCTACCTAGGTTGCAACTTCGAATGAAACTAAAAAACAAGGGCAAGAAACTCCTGTTGGAATGGAAGCAAGAATGGAAAACATGATGAATGAAGTCACTCAAAGAGTCTTAAACCAGATCATGAGGACATTACCTCAAATGATACCTCAGGCGGCTCCACAGCCATTGGTACTTGAAGTAATTGCAGCACCGCAGCCATCACCTGTATTTGAGGTTCTATATCGTTAAAGGATTCAGTAGGATCTGGATGTTGAAAAATAGAGGAATATGCTGATGGAGCTACAGAAGCTCCACCCTCCACATTTTGAAGGTACAACTGACTATATCACGACAGACCATTGGTATAAAGAGATGGAGGAGCATTTGAATGTGTTGAAGGTAACTCGGTCAAGAAGGGTAGCACTGGCCACACACCACTTCAAGGGACCAGCCAGAAGTTGCTGGCGTATGATGAGGATGGACCTTAACACAAATGTTGATGCTATGAGCTGGAACAAATTCATGGAGATCTTTTATGAAAATTTCTTTGCAAAAACAACCTTGAGCAAGCTATAGGAAGATTTCACCCCGTTGAACTATAGAGAGATGACTGTCGCTGAGTATGAAAGAAAGTTCACTGAATAGACCAAATTTTTACTAAACTTGATCAGGGATGAGAGAATGAAGGCTAATCATTTTGCACAGGGTCTGAAGATGGAGATCCAAAAGATAGCAAAGACTCTGGGTCTGAAGAGATATAAAGATGTCTTAGAAAAGGCTCTACCTCTAGAACAAGAGCTCAACCTAGAACAACGGTTGAGGGAAAAGAACAAAAGGCCAAGGAACAAAAAAGAAAACCAAGAAACCCAAAAGAAGAAAAAGAGTGGTGAGAAAGAACTACATACACCGAAACAAGAGCAAAATAAAAAAGAGTCAAAAAAACAGGCGAGGAAGCAAGGACTGTGCCATGTGTGCAAGCAGAAGGGTCATATTGTTAGAAATTGTCCGACTGCACTCGCTCGGGCTCCTAAGCCACAGAACACTCAGGGAGGAGGTCAGAATGATCGTTCTCAAGGCAGACAGCAATAGTAGTATGCTAACCAGGGGAAAAATTAGGGTCAGGGGCATAACCAGGCCAAAGTATTTGCTATTGAGGCTCAAGAAGATCAAGACTTACCCTAGAAACCCTAGTATAATATTTAAAATTTAATTAGTCACGTAGAGTCCTTTACTCAAAATTGTTAGATGTTAGCATTTACGAATTTTGGCTTGAATAAGGTTTTGTAACTAAGCTTTTCCAATTAATGAAATTAATTTCCTTAAGAGCTTTTGTAGCTATGTTTTGAATGTGAAAAATAGAAAGAAAGTGTTAGTCACTTAAAGCAACAATCCCAAGGCCTTCCATGTGGTCAAGTCTACTAAGTTGGACCTTAAATGGAAGTACAAGTTAACCAAAGGCTTTAGGTTGGTAATAACCTTGAACAACAAGCAAGCTTACCTCTACAACATGTTTTGCCAACCAGATCTACTACATCAGATGAAGGAGGAATAGAGGCAAAACAAGTGCTTTGTAGGTCTAATAGAAGGAGTTGAATAGGGTAAACATTTTGAATTCAGGTTAGACATTGAGAATATCTTAAGGCTCGGAGAGAGATTCTATGTACATCAGAATGGATAGAGTAGGCAAACCAAACAGGATAAAACTCATCAGACCAAGTATAAAATGCATCCAAATGGCGACAAGATGTATCAAACCCTAAGAAAGGCTTACTGGTGGAGAGAAATGAAGAAGGATGTGGCTAAGCATATTGCCAAGTGCTTAACCTATCAATAAGTGAAAGCAGAACATTGGAAACCTTCTGAAAAGTTACAACAACTCCTTATCCCTGAATGGAACTGGGATAACATTGCCATAGACTTCGTCAGTGGTTTACACAAGAACCAGAAAGGAGAAGACATTGTTTGGGTGATTGTGGATTGTCTCACCAAAGTGGCTCATTTCCTACCAATCAGATCCACAGACCAAGGCAGTAAGCTGGAAGAACTCTATGTAAATGAGATAGTAAGACTTCATGGTGTGCCTAAGACAATTGTATCTGACAGAGACTCTCACTTCACATCTCAATTTTGGCAGAGTCTACAGAAGGAGTTGGCCACTAAACTCACCGTGAGTATTACTTTTCACCCTCAGACAAATGGGCAGTCTGAGTGAGTTATCTAGACTATAGAGGATAGTTGAGATTGTGTATTCTAGACTTTGAAGGAAACTAGAGCAAGCACTTACACTTGGCAGAGTTTGCCTATAACAACAATTATTAGGCAAGTATTAAGATTGCTTTGTATGAGGCTCTTTATGGAAGACCCTACAGATCACCAACCTGTTGGCCTAAGCTTGAAGACCATTGCTGACTGACTGGGCCAGACTTGGTGGAAGAAATGAACAACCAAGTCAAATTAATCCAAAAGAGGTTGATTATAGCATAGAGCCGTCAAAATAGCTATGTTAAAATAAGAAGGAGACCACTAGAGTTCCAATTGGGGGAGAAGGTGTTTCTAAGAATTAGTCCTCAAAAGGGCATAAAAGGTTCGGGTTTGAATGACCCCAGCTCATAATGTATTTCACGTATCAATGTTGAGAAAGTATGAGCCAGATCCCTCTCATATGCATTGGGAGGAAGTGAACATTCGGGATGATGCTACTTACGAGGAAACGATTGTTAGAATCCTTGACCAAAAAGTGCACATCCTAAGGACTAAGGATATTCCCTTAGTTGAAGTATTGTTGAAACATCACGAGGTAAAAGAAGCTACCTGGGAGCTAGAAAACAAAATGAAGACAAAATATCCTCATTAGTTCACTAAAAATGCTTAATGATGTGCAAATTTCGAGGACAAAATTTTTTTTAAGGAGGGTAGGTTGTAATACCCTAAAAAATCCTTTACTTAATGAATAGGAAATTCAATATTTGATGAAATTTGGGTAAGAAATGAAATTGGGTCCATTTTAATGGCAAATTCAGCAGATCCAAAATCCTTATTTAGTAACCCTTAGGACCTCAGAATGACTTGAAATTTCATTAGATGACGTGAACTAATCAATTAGAAAACATATCCAAAAATCAGCCCAATTGGCCAAGAATTAGATTTTCATTTGCCTAATACCCTTCAATGGTGTCTAAATTAGGAAAGCAAATGAAGTGAAGATTACCCTAATCAAAGTTGCCAAAACCGTGGCCCCCTTGTGTCTTGAAAAATCTATATAAGCCCCCCCCCCCCCCCCCCGCCGCGCCCCTTGTGCACACTTATTCTTCATTCGAAAGCAAAGAGTTAACACTTCCATCTTTAATTGGTCTAGCCCTCTTCTTGGCAACCTCTTGTCACCTCTTTTGTTCTTAAGTGATTTTTAGAGCAAAGCTAGGATTTTAGATTTCTTTTACATTCTTGAATTTGCTGATTTTCTTGAGTCGCATAGAAGAAGGGAACCTCTGTTGGATTTTCTACAGACAAGCAACTAAGGTGGATGGAATTTCTTACTCTTCTACTTTATTAGTTTGAGTTTCTACCATGATCATGCATCTTTTATTTTTATTTTAGCATGTTTATTTTTGGTCTCCTACATTTTTTATCATGATTATCATGTATGCATGTTTTAAATATTCATGACACCATCCGATGCCAAGTTTTCACACTTAGGTTTAATTTGAATTGTAAAGCATGTTATGTATTGTTTTCATGCTTTTTTGAATGTTTTATCTTTAATTTTACTATTCTGATTTTGGATTCATGAACATGTGAGAATTAAGATAAAGACTTTGAAGTTTATGAACCACAACTATCATAGTAATCTAAGTGTTACTATGGGTGTTCTTTACATGTAATAAGTGTATATGGTGCTCATCACTATGTGTGGATGGGTGTAACCCAAAATACATGGAATTGTAACA
Source organism: Tinospora cordifolia (assembly GCA_030144865.1). Classification (NCBI taxonomy): domain Eukaryota; kingdom Viridiplantae; phylum Streptophyta; class Magnoliopsida; order Ranunculales; family Menispermaceae; genus Tinospora; species Tinospora cordifolia. The sequence goes on from JAJIYU010013389.1 coordinate 10,861, forward strand.
CCCCAACCCCCTAAAAACAAGTTTAAGCTCAACCACAAGGCAGGTTGGGTCTCATGTTATATTTACAAGTACACAACTTGCATCACTTTCTATTATCTCAAGTCTTATCATTTTTCAATGAGCACACAACCCAATTATTTAACTTCAAATTTTATAAGACCATTACAATAGAGATAAAGGAAATATTTACTCTTTATTTACTTAATAAAATAAAAGAGTACATATTTTAAACTCTTAGTTACTCAAATAAGTAAAAGATTACATGCTTTAATTCAAATAACTAGAACTTGAAACAGAGTACATAGCTCTTAAAAATTGAAATAAAATTTAGCATAAATCAAATAATTCTAAAGTGGGCAATATGCCTTGACATTAAAAATGAAGCTTTCCAAAAATAGAAACTTTCTAACTATCAGATTTTCATTGCCATCATATTCAATTTCTTGAAACGTTCAAAAGAGAGGGGCGAGCATATAGCCCAATGGATTATTCATCAAACAACTAACTTACTATTTCAAATCATTAACACATCCAAATTCACACTTTCATACATTAAATGTTTCACACAAAAAGTTGGTTTCAAGTTGATGTTTTGACTAAAAGGGGGTCTATTCCCTTGATGTTTTCAATTTAGATACCCTTCTTTAGAATGGAAAGACATTATTTTGTTACTTTTCATTGGACGCCACGTATCTAGTGTCTCTTAGTTTCATTTTGCGACCACACACTCCAAGGATGTGTTATGAACACCCATAGCGCCCATACGGGTCACTATGACAATACATGGTTCTTATCTTCCCTTTCTCAAGTTTAAAATCACATCATAATGATACTCAATCATAACATTAAATCTCAAAATTTAAACTTTTAAGAAAGCATGGAAACATAGGATGCTTGAAAACTTAAAAACAAACCTAAGCATGGTTTATAGGCATGATATGATCTCATGAATGATTAAAAACATACAACATGCTAAACTGAAATTTAAATATGATCAATCATGTCAAAACTGAATAAATGATGTTGTAAGCTGAAAAATAAACATGGATGAACATACTAAGAACTTGAAATAACAAGATAGAAGTTCTAGAAATTCCCTCCACCTTAGTAGTAGTTCTTTCCCCAAAAATTCAACAAATTTTTCCAACTTCTAGCACTTTCAAACACAAGCAAAAATCACTTTAAGCCACTCTCTAAAACACTAAAATCATAACTTCTCACAGAAGAGAGAAAAGAGAAGTGAGAAGAGGTGCGAAGAAGAGGGCAAGAACAAATAAAAAAGGAAGTGTCAATTCTTTGCATTAGGATGAGAGGAATTAGAACATGAGGGGTTTTATATAGATATTAAAGAGCACTAGAGGGATGTCTTGTTCAGTCTTGGGCTACTTGGGTATCTCACAAAGTTTGGGCAAGTTTCCAAACAAGATGGGACAGTTTGCATAAAGAGGGTAAGTGTGTTTATGGTTGGCAAGTGGGACCACGATGGCTTTCTAATTCAAAATATATGAGTACAATCTTGTTTTCTAACTATGTGTGAACACAAAAGAGGCTTAAATCATATTCTAATTCAAATGGGACATCCCATATGTGCTCATGGATACTTTCCTTTTTGGTTTCCTTCCTTGCTATCACACAAACACACAAGGAATGTTTTCCAATTCTCTTATTTCTTTGACATCAAGCATGGGTGTACACTATCAGATTTGAGGGGATACCATATAATAATCAAAGATGCTTATCTTGGTTCTAAGGAACTATCTAAATAGGGTTGCTCACATGTGTGAACACACACATGTACATGGTTGGGCCGAATTTGGCATAAGTGGGTGTAGGTGTACACAATCAAGTAGGGGTGTGTATGGAATCATGTCTCATGGTTTCTAGACCATATAAAACGTCTATTAATGTTGGTGTTCTGAATCATTTGCATTAGGACATGGGATCATTTTACAATGATTCAAGTAAAGGAAATATCCTATGGAGCTTTAGGTAAGGTGAGGGTACACATGATTATACTCTAGTTTTTCATTCACATGAAAAAATTAAGAATTTCAATATATGGTTTGACCAAATTGGTTTTCATTTGCTTTCCTTATTTAGAATCTACTGAAGGTACTATGAAATAAAAATCCAAATCTTGGCCAATTGTCCTAATTTTTGGATATGTTGTTGATTTTTTTAGTTCATGTCATCCTATTTCGTTTCGAGTTATTTTTATTTTCCAAAGTACCCTAAATGCCAAATCTTTCTAATTTGGACCCCCTAAAGGGAGTTTGGTAAATTAAAACCCTAATTTTGACCAATTATTCTAATTTTTAGATATGTTGTCCAATTAGTTGGTTTATGTCACCTTACTTCATTTCAGGTTGTTTTGGGTCCATAAGGGTCACCAAATGAGACTTTTGGAAACCTGCCAAATTTAGCCCCGAAATGAGTCTGGTTTCATTTTACAACCAATTTCACTAAACTGATCTTGAATTTCATTTAATTAAATACAAAGTTTTCATGGTATTACAACCTAACCTCCTTAGAAAAATTTCATCTTTGAAATTTATACATAACTAAGGATTTCTAGTGAACAGGTGTGAATACTTTGTTTTCATCTAGCTTTCAAGTTCCCAAGTAGCTTCTTCCACCCTATGATGCTTCCACAACACTTTCACCAACAGAATATCCTTCGTTCTCTGACTCTGTGCTTTGTGGTCGAGGATTCTGACTACTACTTCCTTGTAGGTAGCATTATCTTGAACGTCAGGTCCATACTTTCTTCAGTTTTCTCTTAAAGTCTAAGTCATAAAACCTCTACATATCCTCTAGTGTCCTGGTGAATCTCTCAAACTTATTAACAATATCCGTGGATCTAATTGGCAGGAACTAAACCACTTTAGTGAGATGATCCACAATTACACATGCAATGTTTTCTTTCTAAGTCTTAGGGTATTATTAGCATCTAACCTATAATCAGTATGCTTATCCCATTCATTTTCCTCCATCAGGTTTGTGAGCCACTTGTCTTGC
>JAJIYU010013390.1:0-13890 GCA_030144865.1 Tinospora cordifolia
CGCACGTTTCTAGCTATCCGAATGTTCTAATAAATTTTATCTTGGTTAAATATCATATAATGATAATTAAAAACAAGTTTCCACTCATTTTTATATTTATTTTGAATTTTTAAAAATTTATGTTGACGTGGACATATTATAAAACCTAGGGTGATCACAGGAATCTTTCCATTTCTCTATGGGGATGTTTTAGAATGCATAGATTGAGTATGGGCATAGTATGGAATGTGGGCTGATTTGGTTTCCAATTCCTATTGTGAATACAAGATGTGAGCTTTATTTGGTTTCTTATTTATGTAAGAACACAAAGTGGTTTGAACAACTTTCTTATCTTGTTTTGGACGTCCATATGGGGTGATCTTGTGAGCAAAGATATTTTCCAATATGTTTTAGTAATTGATTCCTTTTCTTGTGCATACCAAATCAGCAAGATTTGGCAACTTTCTATTTTGAATTAAAAACTTCTAATCTTGTTCCATGGGTGTTTAGAAACATTTTTTAGCAACTTCTATTCTTGAATTAGAAAATTCTAATCTTGTTCCTTGGGTGTTTAGAAAATTTTTTTTAGCAACTTCTATTCTTGAATTAGAAACTTCTAATCTTGTTCTTAAGGTGTTTAGAAACATTTTTCAACAACTTCTATTCTTGAATTATTTGGGACGTTTTTGGTGTGTAGAGCATGGTGTATATGATTACATGTAGTGGCACACATGATCATGTCATGCTAATATTATCACCCATGTGATTTGCATATGCTTAGTGGTACTCATACATTTTTGGGTCCACGAGAATTTAAAATAAATTCATATCTCTCATTTGGCTAGGATTTTAGGCCCTTAGCACATACTTTTGGGTTCACATGAATTTAATAAAAATTCATAACTTTCAATTGACTAAGTTTTCACCATTTTCTTTCCTAATTTAGATTCCCTTGATGCATACTAGGTGAATGAATTCTTAATTGGGCAAATGAAATGAATTTTGGCTACGTAGGCCATTTGAGGTGTTTGCTTCATTTCATTTTAGTTCATTTCATTTCATTTTGTTCCATTTTCTTAGATCTCACTCCCCTAAGAGGTTTTTGAGCACATTTGAACTTGTTAATGGATTCTAGAAATGAATTGGTCTTCATTTATCATTTCATTTCATTTAGTACAAATTTTTAGAGTATTACAACCTATTATCATTAAAAAAAATATCATCTTCAAAATTTGTACATGTTCATTCGATAGGTACATCCTCAAGGGTTTCTAGTAAATGGTTTGGTTTTGACTAATCTGGTAAGCCTAAGGGTTTTATGTCTGTGTAACTGTCTTTGTGACAACCTCTGTTGTTTTTTGAAACTACATGGTTATGGAACTGTCTTTTGCTAAACTTAGCAAATATAGGTTTCTTCCAAGTACTTCTACTATAATCCTTAAGTGTTTCATAGGTTCCGTCTCCTATGGCATAGGGTTCTCCCAATGCACTTACTTGGTCTATAGATCGAATTGGGGTGAAATAAACCACTTTAGTGAGACGATCCACTACAACCCATACAATATCATCTCTCAGGTTCTTGGGCAAACCACTGATGAAGTCCATGACAATGTTATCCTACTTCCATTCAGGATTAGGGAGTGGTTGTAACAATCCCAAGGGTTTCCAGTGTTTTGCTTTTACTTGTTGATAGGTTAAGCACTTGGAGACATGCTTAGTCGCGTCTCTCTTCATTCTTCTCCATCAAGAAGTCTTTTTGAGGTTATGGTACATCTTGTCCCTGCTTAGATGCATAATGTACTCGATTTTATGAGCCTCGTCCAATATGATCTCCTCATTTTGCCCATAGATTCTTTCCTCGAGTCTTAGGTGTTCTTAGCATCTATCTGAGGTTAGTATGCTTATTCTATTCAATTTCCTCTATTAGGCTTGTGAGCCATGTGTCTTGTCTTTGTTCAACCCTGATTTAACATAGAAGATCTGCATGGCAATAAGCTCGTCTTTTATTCATACCCAGCCTAAAGTCTTCGATTAACTGGTACTTCAATTTAAGGTTGAAAATTCTTTGGTAGCATCACGCCTTCAACTTAGTAGATTTGACCACACGACAGGCCTCGGGATTGCTGTTTTAAGTGAGTAACACTTTCTTTCTATTTTTAAAATTCAGAACATAGCTACAAAAGTTCTTAAGGAAATTAATTTTATTAATTAGAAAAGTTTGGGTACAAAAACCTTATTCAAGCTAAAATTCGTAAATGATAACATGTAGCAATTTTTAAGTAAAGGACACTACGTTGTTAATTAAATTTAAAACAAGATCTTCTTTCCTAATATTGTTATACTGGGGTTTTTAAGGTAGGTCTTAACCTTCTTAAGCCTCAAGAGCAAACACTCTGGCTTGGCTCTGCCCACAACCCTGATTCTGCCCCTGTTTGGCATTCTGCTGTTATTGTCTGCCTTGAGAACGATCATTCTGACCTCCTCCCTGAGTGTTTTGTGGTTGAGGAGCATGAACGGGTGTAGTAGGGCGATTTTTGGCAAGATGACCCTTTTGCCTGCACACATAGCACAGTCCTTGCTTCCTCGCCTATTTTTTAACTCTTCTTTATTTTGCTCATGTTATTGTGTCTATGATGCTTTCTCACCACACCACTCTTATTCTTTTTTTGGGCTTCTTGGTTTTCTTTTTCATTCCCAAGCCTTTTGTTCTTTCCCCTCAACCGTTGTTCTAGGTTGAGCTCTTGTTCCAGAGTTAGAGCTTTTTCTAAGATGTCTCTGTACGTCTTTAGGCCCAGAGTCTTTACTATCCTTCGAATCTCTATCTTGAGATCCTGTGCAAAATGATCGACCTTCATTCTCTCTTCCCTAATCAGTTTTGGAAAGAATTTGGATAGTTTAGTGAACTTCCTTTCATATTTGGCTACGGTCAGGTCCCTCTGATTCAGCTGAACGAAATCTTCTTGTAGCTTCCTCAATGTAGCCTCCAAAAAAAAATTTATCATAGAAGACCTCCTTAAATTCTTCTCAACTCATTATCTCAACATTGGTGTTAGGATCCATCTTCGTCATCCTCCACCAACTTTTGGCTCGTCCTTTAAAGTGGTGTGTGACCCACACTACTCTATGCAAGCCTGTCACCTTTGGTACATTTAGATGTTCCTCCATCTAAGTCTCTTCTTGTCCTAATGGTTCAATCTGGTCAAACGTGGCAGCTCTGGTAGCATATTTCTTGGATTTAGCCATTATCTCAAAGTGAAAAGCCATTTCAGTATTCTATAAAGTATCACATTGAAAGATTTAAGTGAATCATAATTCTGGGGCACACAACTCGTATTCCCTTATCCTTAGGATACAAAATGCTTTTCTAGACTTAAGAAGATAGTTGTCCCGTCCATATTTGTTCATCGAGCCTATATTACCAAACCTTTCATTTCGTTCGTACTATCATGACTCTAGATTCATGCTTTTAAGTTCTTAATTCATTCAGTTGCCTATCAATTTATGCTTCTAGGTTCTTTTTGTTCTTGGGTATAGGGTTTGGTGTCATATGACATGTATATAAACAAATCAAGCATGCTTTTCAAATAATCATACAATCAAGCAATTTCACACTAGTATAGCAAAATTTCAAGTTTCCATCTAAGCTTCCAGGTTCAAGTGTCCCATACTACTCTAGCTCTTCCACTTAAACTTTTACTCAAAAAATTGTCACACCCAAAAAATTTCCTAAATGTCTCGACAACTAAGGTTTCTCGAGCCCCACTATACTTGACTGTCTCATACTAGCCAAGCATAGGGAAACAAGTTCTTCTAAAGTCACCGATCATTCACCAAGCATGGTCTGTCATTCTCTGAGTCCAAGCTTCCTCCATACCCCCGAATTCCTTTGCGTCCCACACCACATAGAAACTTGTAACACCCCAACCCCCAAGAGACAGGTTTAAGCTTAACCACAAGGCGAGTTGGGTCTTATATATATTACATTTACAAGTACACAACTTGTATCTCAATTCCTTTATTTAAACACTTATTGAAAACGTTCATGGATACATCACAATGTATTAAATTTTAATTCAATAAGGCTATATAATTAGATAAAAGAATACTTCAAACTCTTTATTTATTCAAATAAAATAAAGAAAGTTATATTCTTAAATCAAAACTTGAATATATAACTTTCAAAACCTAAATAAAATTCAGCAGAAGTCTTAAATTCAAAATTTGGGCAACATGCCCTTAAAATAGAACTTTCAAAACTTAGAAATAATCTAATATCCATGGCCTTCATAATTCAAGTCAATTTCCTGAAAAATAAAAGGAAGGGATGTGCACATAGCCTAGTGTATTATTCATTAAACAACTAAGTTACTATTTCAAATGAATAACACATCCAAATTCAAACACTTTCATGCATTAAGTGATTCAAGCAACTTTTTGGTTGTAGTCGATATTAAGACTGAAAGGGGTTCTACTCCCTTGATGTTCTTAATTTAGATACCCCTCTTTAGAGTGGAAAAACATTTCTTTGTCACTTTCAATTGGATGCCACATACCAAGTATCCCTTAGTTACGCCCCGCAACCACACACTCCAAGCATGTGTTAAGAACACCCATAGTACCCATACGGGTCATTGTGATAGTACGTGGTTCTTATCTTCAATTTCTTATATTTAAGAATCACATAACTATAAAATAAATTCAAAATATAAATATCAGAAATTTAAAAAACCAAGAAAGCATGAAAACATTACATCGCATGCTTGAAACATTGAATTAAATCCTAAACATGGATTCTAAGCATGACATGCTCTCATGAGTGATTAAAACATAAAAACATGCTAACTAAAATTAAAATATGATTAAACATGCTGAAAATAAAATAAAACATGCTAAAAATAAGAATTTAAACAAGCATAAACATGTTAGAAATTTAAAATAGCAACGTAGAGGTTTAAGAAATCCCCTCCACCTTAATTCGAGTTTCTTTGTAGAATCCGGCAGAGGTTTCCCTTATCCACCACTTTTAGAACTTCTAATCACTAACAAAAATACTTCAACAACTCTCTAAAACACGAAAATAAGAACTTCTCACATAAGAAAGAAAAGAGAGTGAGAAGAGGTGCCAAGAAGAAGGCAAGAACAAGCAAAGAGAGAAATGTCAACTCTTTGCTTTGGGATGAGATGAATGTGAGCAAGAGGGGGTATTTGTAGGTGTTCATGAGCACAAGGGGGGCATCTAGGGCAGCTAGAGAAGCTCACCACGTTTGGGCATATTTCCAAACTCATAAGGGGATGGTTTGGGTGAAAAAGGCAAGTATGCTCATGGTTGGCAAGTGAGACCACTAAGGTTTTCAATCCAAGTGTGAGCAAAATCTTTGAACATTATTTGTTTCTTTTAAGTGTGTGAACACAATTAAATGTTTGGAACACATTCTAATCTCTCTTGCAAGTCTTCTATTAGTAGGGAAACATTCTAATGTGTTGTGATTCATAAAATCAAATAAGTTTCTAATATGGGCACACAAAACCAAACTTTGGAATGTTTCTTATTTCCCTTGAATTCTCTCCCTTTTTGGTTCCACATGTGAGCATAAGGTAAGTTTCTATTTTCTAATTTTTTTCTAGGTGAAGCAATCTTTCTATATCTCTTTAAATCAGCCACTTTAATTAAACTTCTATCTTGGGTTTGTCACATGTGTGCCCACACACACACTTATGAGACATTTTATATGTAAACATTAGTATACATGATCATTTATCTTGGTACATGGAATCATTCTTCATGGTTTTTATAGGTGTGGGCATACTTGATTATTTACATGGCACATGCGATCGGCATACTTGATTATTTATATGGCACATGAGATCGTTCTTCATGGTTTCAAATAATGGACATGTCCCATGGAGCTTTGGGTAAGCTAGGGTGCACATGATCATGGTGGTCCACCCATGTGACTTGCACATGTTAGGGGTGTCCATGACTTCATGGGTTCACAAAAATTAAATATAAATTAATATCTCCTTATTTACATGAAAATATGATTTATAACCTATAGTTTTGGAATCACATGAACCTAATGCACATTTTAAGGTATGGTTTGGCACAAGGTGATTTTGTCTCAAAAACTTTCCTTATTTAAGATCCACTGAGGTCACTAGGCAAATGAAAATCTAAATCTTGGTCAATTGTTTTGATTTTTGGATATATCATTCATTTTGTTAGTTCATGTCATTTTGTTTCGTTTCAGGTCATTTTGATCCCCCAAAGTACCCTAAAGACTATTCTTTCTAATTTGGACCTCCTGAAGGGCATTTAGCAAATGGAAATCTTAACCTCGACCAATTATTCTGATTTATGGATAGGTCATTCATTTTGTTAGTTCATGTTATTCCATATTATTTCGGGTCATTTCGATCTTGAAGTACCCTAAATGACAATTCTTTCTAATTTGGACACCCTGAAGGGCGTTTGGCAAACGAAAACGTTAACCTTGACCAATTATTCTAATTTTTTGATATGTTGTCCCCTCAGTTGGTTCATGTCACATTACTTCATTTCAAGTTATTTTGGATTCCTAAGGGGCACTAAATGAGAGTTTCAAAAACTTGCCAAATTTAGCCTCGAAATGAGGTCAAATTCATTTTGCACCCAAATTTCATTGAATTGATCTTGAATTTCATTTAATTAGATATATAGTTTCAGAGTATTACAAAATTGAAGATACAAAATCTTTCTGATCTCGTGTTCTGACCAAACAAGTATTCTATTCTCGCACATTTTCAATTTCTAACCTATGTCCTAAAGTTTTATGCATTTGATCCACTGTGCCACCCTTGGCTACACCCATGTTTCTACCTAAGGTCTCTTCCCTTGACCTAGGGTTTCAGTTTAGTTGACTCACAACCTCTATCTAGTCAAGATACCACCTCGAGCATCTTTTTCAACTTCCATTCAATTTCTTGCCCTAATTTTCTACCTTATAATTTTCTTTTATAGAAAGTAAAGGTGTTCTTCAACTCAGGCTACTCGCATAAGCTAGTAGGACAATTCCAGGTCAGGTGGCAAGACCCGAAGTTTGCTTAGCAACCGTGCTTTCTTGGGCGGGATAACCACATCCTTTTCAATGTTTAACTTTACTTGGGATAAGCTTACCCACTATTAGCTCAACTTGCAGTCTTTATATCCAAACAAAAAATTTCAAAATATATCTTTCCTTTTTAAAAACACTTTTCAAAATTGTTTTCAATTTCAAAAATAGAAGGTAGGGCATTCTTATTTTAACTCAAAACACAGGTCAAACCTAGTTGAGTTAACACTTTCTAAATTTGATACCATCATTGGTGTAAGAATAAGCTTTTCTAATTCTAGGCCAATAACACATGTTAGGCATGACTTTCCATTTCTAGCCCAAAACATTTAAAGCCTAGGCTTTGATACCACATTTGTAGCACCCCAACTCCTGAGACTTTCAATTGGACTTAACCACAAGGCGAGCCGGGATGATATTACATTTACAAGTATACAACTTGCATCACATTTTTTTTTTCAATTATCTCAAGTCTTATTAATTTATAATGAGCATACAACCCAAACAAGTTAATTTTAATTTGGTAAGACTATTACCAAGGAGATAAAAGATATACTCCAATCTTTATTTGTTTAATAAAATAAAGAAGTAGATACTTGAATTTCAAATAATAAAAGAGTACATGACTCAAATTAAAAACTAAAATTCAGCGAAAGTCTTATATTTTAAATGTTCAAAATTTGGATTACAAGTCCTTACATCATGATAGGAAATGAAAACTTTCTAAAACTAAGCATTCTAAAGTTTAAGCATGCTTTATCATGTGTTCAATTTCCTAAAAAGATAAGAAAGGAAGGATGAACACATAGCCCAGTGGATGATTCTAAAAACAACTAAATCACTAATTTAAATCAATAGCACATTCAATTTTAAACATTTGCGTACATTAAGCGATTCAAACAATTTCTTATGTATCGTTGTATGTTAGTCTGAAAGGGGATCCAATCCCTTGTTGTTCTTATCAAAATATCCCACTTTTGGGTGCAAAGACAATTCATCTTATCACATTCCATTGGGATTAGGATCTCATGTCCATATTCCAGGTATTTTGGGCTACAGTCATCTACACACAGTAATGAGAACCATATACACTAGAATATGCAAAGAATACCCATATCATCCTTTTAGACTATAATGACAGTACGCGATTATTAATCTTAAAATCTTTTATTTAATCTCATACACATGGATCACAAATAAAAGAAATAAAATTCAGCCCGCTTACATGAGGCATTCAAGCATAAAAACATTTAAACATGCATCATATATCAATTAGGCGTAAACGTGGATAATCTATCATGACATGGTTTCATGGATGCATAAACATGGAAAATATACGAATCTGAAAATTAAATCATGAGTGATGGACTTACATTAAATATGCATGATGAACTAATATTACAACAAGAATGAGCATGCCATTAATCCAAACTAGTAAAGTAAAAATTCAAGAAATCTCATCCACCTTAATTTAAAGATCATTGAAATTTCGACAAAGTTTCCCCTTCTTTCCAAAGTCTATCACTCAAAAAATATTCAAAACCGTCAATCAAATATCAAACAACTCAAAAATAATTCAAGATTACTCAAGAACTAAGGAGGTTGCAAATAAGAAGGCTTAAAAAAACAAGAGGGACTTGTCAACTCTTGCTCTAGGGTGAAGAAAAGTTGAGCATAGGAGGGCCTTTATATAGAGTTTCAAGAGCACAATGGGACAATTTGGGCATGCTCACACTAGGGAATCTTTCCATTTCTCCATGGGGACGTTTTGGAATGTAGAGATTGAGTATGCACACGGTTTGGAATGTGGGCTGATTTGGTTTTCAATTCCTAGTGTGAACACAAGATGTGAGCTTTATTTGATTTCTTATTTATATGTGAATACAAAGTAGTTTGGACCACTTTCTTATCTTGTTTTGGACATCCATGTGGGGTGATCTTGTGGGAAAAGATACTTTTCAATATGTTTTAGTAATTGATTCATTTTCTTATGCACACAAAATCAACAAGATTTGACAACCTTCTATTTTTAATTAGAAACTTTTAATCTTGTTCTATGGGTGTTTGGAAACATTTTTCATCAACTTTTTATTCTTGAATTAGAAAATTCTAATCTTGTTCCTTGGGTGTTTAGAAACAATTTTTTAGCAACTTTTATTCTTGAATTATTTGGGACATTTTTGGTGTGCAGAGCATGGTGTATATGATTACATATGGTGGCACAGATGATCATGTCATGCTAACATTATCACCCATGTGATTAGCATATGCTTAGTGATACTCATACATTTTTCGGTTCACATGAATTTAAAATAAATTCATATCTCTCATTTGGCTTTGGGTTCACTTGAATTTAATAAAAACTCATAACTTTCAATTGGCCAAGTTTTTTTTTTTTTCCATTTTCTTTCCTAATTTAGATTCCCTTGATGCATGCCAAGTAAATGAACTCTTAGTTGGGCAAATGAAATGAATTTTGGATCCCTAGGTCATTTGAGATGTTTACTTCATTTCATTTCATTCCTTTTTCTTAAATTTCACTCTCCTACGAGGTTTTTGAGTACTTTTGAACTTGCTAATGGATTCTAGAAATGAATTGACCTTAATTTATCATTTCATTTCATTTAGTACAAACTTTGAGGATATTACAAAATGGCCTCACCAAAAATTCATAATGCCCATATCTTTTACAAAAGGCTATTTTCTGTATACCCTCATCCCTTATTCGTAAATGATGATAGCCAAATCTTAAATCAATCTTTGAGAAAAATTTTGCTTGTTTTAACTGATCAAATAAGTCATTTACCTTATTATGCTGATGATAATCAATATATAATCTCATGCTTCCATCTTTCTTCTTTACAAATAAAACTGGAGTTCTCAATTGTGACATGTTAGGGTGAATAAATCCCTTGGAAAACAACTATTTTAATTGCACCTTAAGTTCTTACAATTCTTTGGGTACCATTCTATAGGGTGGTATAGGGACTAGTCGAGTACTTGGAATCAACTCGATCACACAAGCAATGTCCCTTTAAGGTGGTAATATGGGTAAATCATCTAGAAATACATTTACAGATTCTCTAGTTATGGGAAGATCATTTGGTTGTGCTTCTTTGGCTTTGCCTTTCATTTGGTGCTAGCTTGATTAATTCATCATTCGTAGCTAATCTTCCTCTAGTAGTTATTTTTTCTAACGCATTGCCTATGTACACAATTGTTGGTAACCTAGTCTATCAAACACAATTTGCTTCACAAAGCAATCCACCTGGGTATGGTATGCTGCTAGCCAATCCATGCCTAATAAAGCATCAAACTCTTGAAATCCTAGAACTCTCATATTTACAAGGTTTAACTATGCACCCATAATGTACAAGATTTGGATAGATCTTATCCCCAATAGCTGTACTCAACATTAACATATTTTGTGCTTCTATTGGCATCAAACATGAGGTTTCAACCATTTTACCAGATATAAAAGATAAAGTAGAACCAGAATCAATTAGAGTATACATATAATGGTCACAAATGTTAATCATATCTTCAATTAGATTTTTAGTTTCCCTAGGGTCAGAATGGTGACAACATGAGCTGTTTCTTTAACTTGAGGTTGAATAGTACTATCATTAGGATCAACAATTTTTGGCGATATATATGAATACTCATTTTTCTTGTGCCCTGGTTGACCAAATTGGTACCATATGTAACAGAATCTTGTTGTGCTACCACCTTATGATGCATTAAATTTAGCCCTGAATGTTGAGTCCACAATGCTTTTCCTTGACCTTTAGACTTTTGCTGGTTTTGCTATGTAGGCAGCCCATTAACTAATATATGAGAATGTTGTGGTGCTAAATGTGTAATATTCTGTGATGGTCTCATGATTGACCCATTGATGCTTCCACCAAAACCTACCCCACCTTGTGGCATCTTAGATTTAGCTTTTTTATGAATCATTGATTTATCGCCCCATTTATTCTTTTGTTTCCTATACTCATTATGATTATTATTGTGTGATATGTTGTGTTGTGGCGTGGCAATGTATGTGGTTACCACTGGTACATCTGGTTGCTCAACAAGTTCAAAATATTGAGCCTTATTCATTGTTTTACCATAAGATGTCAACCCTAAAGTAGTTAGCAACTTTCTAATTTCATGTCGCAATATTCTTATGAACTGCTTGTCTTATTTGCCTTTGTGTCAACTACCTAGTTTTGGAACAAAATTGCTAGCTCAGAAAGTTTTTCCTCATATTCCCTAACAGTCATATTTCCTTGCTTGAGTTTAATAAATTATGTGCTTTGACTTTCAACCAAAACATCAAGAAAGTAGTGCTTATAAAACACTAGCTTGAATTTTGTCCATGTCTTGATTTCACGCTTGAGATGTAAAACTGTTGTCCATCAGTGTAAATCCTTCCCAATTAGCTTGTCAATAGTTAATGTTACCTTGGTTTGCCCATCTAACTTTAAAGTTCTATGTATTCTTTCCATTTGACGAATCCAATTTTCAACATCAACCAAATTCAATATACATGATAATGATAGAGGACTATGCTTCCTAAATTGATTGAACAAAAATGCCGCTCTAACAGTACATCATTTGTCCTAACTAAAGTAGGTTGCATCAATGCTAGGGCATGGATAGTATTAGGTTCAAGTGCTGGTTTAGTTCTATTTGAGTTGGTGCTAATGGTTCTTCAAGAGTAGGGGTAGTTGTATGAGATTGTTGCCTTTGAAACGTAATGTATGTGAAAACTTCTTGCATTTGTTGACTTTGTGTTGCAGTTGTTGGCTCCACAATTGCATCTATTGGTTTTGAACTTGGATCATCTCCTCAAGTTGCTTAATTTTTTTCAGCATCTGTTATCCTTTGATCTAGATTAGTGGTTATCGTATGCCTTGCTCCCTATGCTCTTTGTCCATGCACCATTGCTAGAAAAGAACATGAATATCATGTTAGAAAAGAGATTTAAATCCCAAGTAATTTAAAGGAACACAACTTATTCATGTACATTCAATTAATTTAGATCACGTATCACTTTTAGACATTATGTACCAATGACTTTCATTATGTGGTGATTTACTTGAGACTTATGCTGACAATTTTATGCTAGACTTGTTTAGTATATGGTTTATAAATCCTAGGCTCCAAGGTCTTTAACCAAGAGCTTTGATACCAACTGTGGCAACTCCTTTTCTAAATATTCGGAGAAGCAAGTCATTTGGATTAGCACTCAACACTGAGCACTAGTAACCCTATTACACCAACCTGCACAATATATGTACAACACAATGTACAATCAACCAATACATCTAAAAAAATCTTTAAAGCACAATACTATTAAAATGTCATAAGTCTCATAACTATCATAATCTTCCAAAAGTAAACAATAAGCTTGAAAGCCAAAATAATGTGTTTAATTGATCCATACAAATCCTACCTACTGTACATCTTAAATTAAATAATTATTACTACTGCTGATATTAAATCTCTGTCAAGTCGTATTGCACTCACTTTTAAACTAAGTGAGTAATCCAAACTAATACGTGACTCCCTTACCCTTCTATTGGACACTAGGTGAACTTGAAATGTGTGGAAAAAAATATAAGATGAGCTAAAAAGCCTAGTGAGATCGCACGCTACCATAATATACTCACCAATAATTTAAAATGATGAAGTAATTAATAAATTAGATGATGCATATGCGGGAATGTAAGTAGAAAATCATAAAGTCAAAATAAGTAAATAATTCGATATATTTCATACTCATAGAAACCACTTAATAGAACTTAGTTCAAATTCTGACGACTCTTATACTAAAGTTATCGGCTTCAAGGCGTAATAACTTGGGACAATGCACCTCGTGCCTATTATATCCTATGACTACTCCAAAGTCTTAGGTGAAAAAATAATCATCCATATCAGGGCTCAAACCTAGGAACCCTCCACCCAGCAACTCAAGGTTATCGATCCTTAGGATTGTTTTAAGGAAATTCCTTCCTTATTCCAATGAAACTACTTCTTTTAAACGTGTAATATTTCAAGCATAAAAACAATGATATTCAATATTCCTAAAATTTATAAAATAAAAAAAGCATATGAAGTATTGCACACAAGCATAACATTTCACAAATCTGTTCACAAACTTGAAAAATAATTTATATATTTATGATGATATGCACACAATGAAAGAATGAAACTATACTCACCTCCAAGTTTAATTGTACTGCAGTTACCTTGTTTAACCTCTGAATTGATTTCTAATCTTCCTCTACATTCCTATATTCCAATATTATATGATTTTAGAATTATCATCATCAAACTTGTAATTCTAATATACCCCGGATTTATATAACTATTTATCTAATTTATACACGTATATATTCATAACTAATGTTGTTATAGATGACCATATTATATATTGTTTTATAAGGTTATAGTTATTATTCATTATTTACTTTACATCATAATTAAGTTGTGAGCCATACATATATAATCAGTTTACATATATTATAAATAATCGGTTTCATATGTTTGTCATATACATCAATCAATTAGTTTATATATATATAACCAATTTTCTTAATCAATCATTATATATATTTTATGGTGTTTATATTTATAAATTAGTTTTATCATATTACACAACATAAATTTATTACTATTGAATTATTTACATATGTTTTCAATCTATAGTTTCAATAGATGCCTATGTAATACCTCATAATTTAGAATGAATAAACAAGAATTTTTGTCAATTAATTTATCCAATAGTATATGTATAAAGAATTATGGACCATTATTGAATTAATGATCCAGG
>JAJIYU010013391.1:0-13873 GCA_030144865.1 Tinospora cordifolia
AATGATAAGGTGGATGTGGAAAATGGGATTTTAGATAATCAGGTCCAACGAAGCTATTTATGGAGGGGAAAATTCATGTTTATCAGGAGATGATTAGTTGGAGAGGAATCTCAACATTGGGCCTATAGAAGTTTTAATATCTAGGAAGGTGATGTTTGGGCATGAAGGAACAAGGAAGAAAATGAAGAACTATAGAATGACAATTGGTGAATGCAGCAAAGGAAAGGTATTGTTGGGGTTAAATCTTGATAGGGAGTTTGACATGGATGATGATGGTATGCAAAGTGGGTTCTAAGAAGAGGAGCACACAGACGGAGATTTTGGATTCAATGAGAAGCGAGGATGGTTTTGCGGATGGTGACGTTGAGGAGGAATGTGAGTTGTTATTAACCTTCTTTGTTTCCATTGCTGAGCAGGGACACCAAGCTTTAGCTTTAGAGGATATTAATTCCAACACTAGCATTGATTCCCCTTCTATTTCTATTGTAGCTTGTTCCCTTGTGTCTTCCACTAAATATGCAAAACAAAAATACAAGCTTCTACTAAACAAAATAGCCCAACCTTATCCTATAATTTGTATTTGCTAACTACCGAAGCAAGGTCCTTGACACAAAATTTGTTTGCAGAAGGGGGATCAAGGATCCAAGGTAAGTAAAGCCAACTTGATTGGGCTCTAGATCCACACAGAATTCAAAGGAGAAGGTTTGGAGGCACTATCAGCGTAGGATTCATTGGGAGATTATATGATGAAGATGGATGTTAAGGCAAGCAAGGTTCTAAGGAAACTCTTTCTTGATGGAATCAAGAAGTTCAGAGGTAAAAGGCCAGTCCAAAGGGATGTTATCACCAAGTTAGAGGGTTATAGAAGGATCATTATGTGTCCAAATGAAGGCACAACATTAAGGGTGAACTTTCTAGTTCCAATAGATGCTTGGTCAAGAGAAAGTAAGTCAAAAGCTAGTCCAACATAGTTAATTTATTCGATAGGAGACAAGAAAATGATGATTGGTGGAGACTATTTATTCAAATTTTGGGTGCTAGATTTGAGTTAATTTAAGTTATGGCTTCAAATTTTGGGTGCTAGACTAGTTATTCAGGTGATGATGGCTCAAGAATTTTTATAAAAGTGGGGTGATCAATTGTTTTGATGAATGTGACCTACGTTTGTTTGATCCCAAAGCAATTAGATGCTCATTGTCTCAAGCATTTTTGCCCTACTAGTTTGGTGACTAGTATTTATGAAATTTTTGTTTAAGTGCTCACAATGAGATTTTCAACAACGTTGTAAAAAATTAAGAGGATTCTGCACTCCCATTTAGGGAAGGGTGTCAAACGTTCTTAAGGGGCTCTATTAAAGGTACATTTGCTAGAGCACAACACTTCGGAGTGGGATTATCTTTTGCATGTGATGCACAAGAAAAGTTTTTGTGTGAAATGGATAGCGTGGATGATTTATTGGTTTCTTTGTGCATGTGAATGATCAACGTAGAGGCAACTTTAATCGGTTAGAAGATTTTTGCTAGGCGAACTGCTCTCTCCTTTACTATTTACCTCATTGGTTGATGTTTTGGGGAGATTGATGACTTCAGTTAAGAGCTTTGGGATGATTAAGGATTCTGGGTTGTGTTGCTTACTTTATGTGCATACTTTTAAGTGAATAAAGAGATGTAAAAATGCATTCTTTGGATGATAAATTAATAATATGCAATATAAATAAGCCTTAGGCATAAAGCAAATAATGCAACAAATTATAAGTGTAACTAGGAGAAATAATATAGTACATACAACAAGTAAAAAACTTGGGGAGCTCGAAAGTCGAACCACTAGGATTGAGGTGAGTTTTTAAAGCTAAAGTTTGCTACATGGGATAAAATGATAAAAAATAAAAAAGAAATGGGATAATAAGAATTTTTTGATAATATAGAAATAACAATAAGTTGAAGAAGTTAAGGCATTAGAGTAGGCTTAATCTTTTCCTTTCTTAGTTCTTCTAAAGTAAAATAATTAGGGATGGAAATAATTAAGGAGTTTTTCCACCTAAAATGATGATCCTTTAAGCTCAAGTATATTAAAAAGTAATATTATCCCACAAGAGGTAATTATAATATAAATCAGAGTAAAACTAAAGTTTTAATATTTGTGAATGCAAAATGTGAATTCTTAGTATGTGAAATACATGATATGATACATAAAAATAAAATAAAGAAAAAGTCATACTAAGGTGAAAATGAAATATCTTGATCTTTCATTGTAAAATCAACTATACAAAATATATAATATAATATATGAAATTTAATATAAAATCTGACAAAAGCATAAAAAACACATGTCAGGCAAAATAAAATACCAGTGTTAACCAAGAATTTCCAAAAGAAGAGTGGAAAGGGTTCCTCTTAGCCTCAACAAAAGACTTAGCCTTTCATTAACTTGAAGGCTAAGGAAAAACAAAAATAAAAGAAATGAAGAATGGAAAATGTAGAAAGAGCTCCAATGTGATTATGAGAAAAATGAAAAAATGGGATGCCCCTTAAATGTGGATTTGGGAGGTTTACATAGATATTTCAAAGGAGATGATGGACTAATAAAAGATAGTCTAAAGGTGATGTGGATGAATGGTACAAGTGGTTCATGATCTACTTATCCTTCTTGTGTAAGATTGTGAGAAATTCAAATGAAGAATAATATATGATTATACATAGTAAGAAACATAGGGAAGGGTGACCAATTTAAACGAAGGAGAATGGTGTTGTATAAGAAAGACTTTTCCTAATGGTAATTATGTTTAAAAAAAAAAAGAATAAGGTAAGTTGGGACGAAGCTTAAGGGGAAAATATAGCTCATGGGTTCTTAGAAAAACTATTTAACTAATCATTTTGAACCTTGATTCTCTCATAAATTTAAACTCGTCCATTAAATTATTCTCGGAATCCACAACAAGAAAATGGTGGATGATGAAGATGTTTTCATGTGTTTTGAGATTCCTTCAACTTTCTTCTTGACCATTGATGTTTCTCAAGATTTGCAAGATCTTCACTTTAATGAAGGATGAATGGGATGATGTCATATGTCATGAATTTAAGTAGGGTGATGTCTTAACAAAATTGATGATCTCAAGGCTTCTAAGTTCATATGTTCCATTGTTATTAATTTCTCGTTACATCTACTTTTTCTACAATTAAAATGATATAGCGTAATGAGTAATTAATTATAATCAATTTGTATAATGCATTTTGTTTGATATTAACGTATTTACTTTGAAAATATATGAATTTATATAAATAAAAAAAGTTAAATATATTTTATAATTGATTAGTAAATAATAAGTTTTAAAATATGATAATGCTCAATTATAAGATAATAAATTTAATGTCAATATGAGCATTATCAGTTGGTAAGGATAACACTGAAGTCTCTTACCTTCCATTCGTCAATGATACTCTTTCTTGCTTTAGGGGATGAGATTAATGTCTTCAGCATCTTGGAATTGTTACAATGCCTTTGTGAGTTTCAGGTTTAAAGATTAATACTGGAAAGTGCTAGATGGTGGGTATCAATGTGGAGCCAAGTTGTTCGATAGATGTGGCAACCCGCACAGGATGTTTAGTTGAATCCTGGCCCATCTTTCATTGGGAGGGGATCCTAAAATTGGTGATTCTTGGATTTAGTAGTGAAGGCAGTGTCAAGGAGATTAGATGGTTGGAAGTGTGTTTTCTTTTCGAAGGAGGAAAGATTGCATTTATTAAATTTGTGTTAATGGCATTTCCCTGGTCTCTTTTCAAGATTTTGGTGGAGGTGGCCAGAAAGTTGGAATGAAGGACTAGGAATTTTTATGGGATGGAGGCGAAAAGAATGGGATGTGGAACTTGGTTAAGTGGAAAACAGTGATACTACACAATTG
This sequence comes from Tinospora cordifolia, assembly GCA_030144865.1. Classification (NCBI taxonomy): domain Eukaryota; kingdom Viridiplantae; phylum Streptophyta; class Magnoliopsida; order Ranunculales; family Menispermaceae; genus Tinospora; species Tinospora cordifolia. The sequence goes on from JAJIYU010013391.1 coordinate 3,899, forward strand.
ATTGCTCCTCATGTGGGGTTCAGATTGGGTAGTGGGGACTGGTTTCCTTTTTGGTAAGACAAGTGGCATGGATCAGCATCTTTGGCAAGATATAGTCCTAATCTTTCCTGAAATTCTAAACAGAGCCAACCTATTTCTATGTTCCCAAACCATTCACTTTCATCTCAATTTCATGCGCTACCATCATGGAATCACCTTTCTGGAGTCCAATGTTATTTCCATTTCACCTATTGCGAATTCCTTTCTGTTAGCAAACATTATTTGGCATGCTGAGATTTCCTCTTAGATTAAAATTTTTGGTTGGATTCTGGCTCATGAGCTGCTTTTAACATAATGGGTGTCACAAGAAAGGAAACCAGATCTGTACTCCACATTTTTTTTTTTTTTTTTTTTTTGGTTTTGAGGAGGATGGATTATAACTTACCATTCTAAAGAAAGTAGTAAAAATGAATGGACATGTTTTAAAAAAAAAAAAAAAAAAAAAGAAAGAAAAAGAAAAACAAGATGTCTTTTTTTTTTTTTCTTTTTCTTTTTCGTACAATATGAAAGAGATGATGATGGATCACATTTTCTTACATTGCCCTTCAAAAATATGAAATAATCGGGAGAAGTTAGCTGATAACATATTTGACATTCCACGATCATTAGCTGATTGCTATAATTGCTTCTTTTGTGACCATTTAGATGTTGTTGGAGGAAAAAATTGATAGAGTTTTCAATAATTGGTCTGAGATTCAAGTTTGGAAAGCAATTAGATTTATGGCAAGTTCATGGGGTTCTGCAGGCAATCAGGCAGAGGGTTATTCTTTGACGGGTTGCATTAGGGGAGATGCTTGCTATGCACTCAGCTGAGTTGTGATTTTGGTTTCTGCATGTTTCGTTTTTATTTTTTATTTTTTATTTTATTTTTCTGAAAAACTGATCTTTGTGTCAATAAAAAAATATTGCTTTTCTAGCTCAAAAGTTAGTAAATTTGTATTGTCTATTATTCCTTTTCTCTACAGTTGACTGACTGTTGCCCCATCACTCACAGCTTGGTTCAAAAATAATAAATTTTTTTTATCATATGATGCATAGTATTGACCTGTTTATTTAGAAATATTACTTGTATCCCATATGTTTTATTTGGTATCAACACTGCAGAGTTAGCAATTCTACAAGGGAAAAGAAGTCTTGTTCATGATAAAGAATCTGGATTCTGACATGCTAGCTTCTTGACCAACAATTTTTTCAATTATGAAACACTAAAAAGAAAAAACCATTCCTGATATTGATGTGTAATATCTTAACAATTTTAGACCCTTTGCCATTAATCAGGTTCAAGACCTTCTTTTAGAGTATGGACTTGAAAATGTTGCTGAAACATTAATTGAAGGTCTATCAAGAGTGAAGAGGTGTACTGATGAAGGTCGTGCTTTGATGTCATTGGACCTTCAGGTTTTCTTTCTGGCTGTTAACTGGATTTCGATACCACACCTGGATTTGTCTTCGGTAATTATGAAAACTGACTACCTTTTATTGTCATTCAGGTCTTGATCAACGGATTGCAGCACTTCTCCTCAATAAATGTCAAGCCTAAGTTGCAAGTAGTTGATACTTTTATCAAGGTAACATAATGTAGTTTCCACCATTATAGCAAACATGTGCTTTTCCCATAACATATTCATTTGCTTCGTTGAATGGGTTGATTGGTGTCAATGGCTATCTGGTCTACCATAGCCAATTTTTAAATATTATTAATTTACTCATTTGGCCTAAAAAGCTAAGCACTGTGATATTTGTGTCAAATTTATTATTGTCTTTATCATATTGTTCATAATGTGAACCCCCTCCCAACATAAAAAAAAAAAAAAAAAAGTCAACTGAACTTTACGAACTCAAATAAAGGTTAAAAATGTCATTGACTATCATCCTCTCCCTTGATAACAGGCCTATTATCTCCCAGAAACTGAATATGTGCACTGGGCTCGTGCGCATCCGGTGAGCTTTTATCCCCTTCGATTATAAATCTAGTTGAAATTTGACGTTTAAATGTTGAAATACGGAAGAAGCATTTATCTTCGTTGCAACTGCAGGAATTCAGTAAATCTCAAATTATGGGGTTGATTAATCTTGTTGCCTCAATGAAAGGTTGGAAAAGGAAAACGAGATTGGAGGTCCTCGAAAAGATTGAAGCAAGCCATGTATAATTTTTGATGGTTCGTATCAGGCTTCAGTATATGAAGTGCTAAAGCGTTCTTTGTTCTTGTTTTTCAAAATTTTTTTTAATTCCCCTATCCTGTGTGTGGCTATTGTAAATTAGATATTTTGTGAATCCTCTTATTCTTATATAGCAAGGATAAAAGAAAAAAAAGAAGGTCGAATTAGTTTTTCAATATGGTGTCCTCTGCGCTGTGATATAATGCGATAAGCTGTAAACCGGACATACGTCATGGGATAAGATAAAATTGTGCCTGATGAAGAAGTTTCGTATTTGATTCGTACAATCACATTATCAGTTTCGGCTGCCTTGTAAATTCAAATACACACGCCATGGGAACACTTTTTTTTCTTTTTGGAACTCGTGACTACATTGATAACTTCATAGTAGTGCTTGCGAGGGAGTTAAAACACAATGATTCTTTTAGGGAAGAAACATTATTTATGGCAAGAAAATTCAGAAAACAGCCATGGAAAACTAAGAAATCCGAACTTACTTTGCACACGCAACGAAGCTTTATATTTCAACTGAGCCAAATGGTGCCAACAAACTTTTATGAAAATTACAGAATAAGGGGTCCCAATATCAGGAAATAACATTTTTGAGAGACTGAAAAAAAAATATTCTACAGCCATCTCTCATGTATTCATAAATAACTGGTACCATCAAGATGACGTTTTCGCAGCAAGGTAGGTAAGCGACTGTTTGTGATGGATCGTTCGTAGCCTTTTGTACCTCTGTACAAAAGCATTGAGGTCTATCTCCTTCTCAAGAAGCTGCCTGTAGAGAGCTTCTGATTCCTCTTCTGTTGTATTCATTGCTTCTGCAAAAAAACAAAGCCACTTATACATCCAAATCAACATTCAAACGCCACGAATTGAGCCTAGAAACTACAGGGTGACATCAGAAGATTCAGTTAAATAAACATGAATTGTTGAAATTCAGTTTTACCTTGCAGCCTTTGAAGCAGCGCTGATGGAGAAAAGCATTTTAGAGTCTTGTCCGTCCTTATCTGAAGTTCATTAAGTTTCTCTTGAGCGGCAGCAAGCTCAGTTGTGCGAATAATTCTGCACTGTAGGATCAAACAGAGAAGCAAATTTTATGTTAGCCAACTATGTTTTATCTTCAAAAAACATAGGAAGGCAAGGATTTTTCTGGTAACCTGGTTGCGAAGCTCCAAGATGCGTGGCTCCTTTTCCAAGTTCTCTCCTATTTCAAACGTCAAACAGCTATTAAGTACAGGTAGGTTTCAACCTCCTAAAAATTTATTTAAGAACTTCAATAACACACTCACTTGCAAGCTGCAAAGTTTCCTTCCGAAGTTCATCCCGAAGCTAAAAAAAAGCAACGAAGGTAAAAGCATGAGAGAAGGAAATGAAATTAATAAGAAACTGCCCAAGAACGAATAAAAAGCTTTTCAAGGAAATAACCAGCAAAATGCAAGGTAAAACTGAAGTAAGTTCTAATTAAGAAGGGCATAAAAAAATAAAAATAAATAAAAGAATAATTTTATTCCCTAATTGGACTACAAGTTCTTAAAAGAAACATGCTAATGCATGTGATAGGAATCAGAAGCTTGTATAACAAATCAACCTAAACATGCTTAGGCTAAGGTCACCATGTCATGAATTCATCCAAAAAAATATCCAAACTTAAAACCCATGTGAAGATGGCACAAGCAGTGAACTGCCAATGTGTCAAGGGGTATAAATGCTCTAGTGTAAGCATCTGTTCAAAAATATGTACAATCAAAATACAAATATTCTAAAATTGTACATAGACAAAGTAAGAAATCCCTAAAATATGAAGAACTAAATATCTTGTTAAGAAATCCAACTACTTGTCTTAATACATTCATTTCCATTGTCATCATTAACAAAATAAGAACATAGCATATATATACATATCAAACTTCCTACATCTAAGGATTTAGTCTATTTAAGCATAGCAATTATGAGTTGCAAATATATCGCAAACATATTAATTCTTTGCTACTTTTCAAGTTTCCCAATCTTTCTCACAACCTTCTAAGTCAAAGCAAATTGCAGTTAATCATTTGTTCAAAGTTTTTAGAATTTTAGGTTCAATATTCGTATTATTGCAACTCAACTCAACTCAGCTCAACACAAATTTCTCCCAACTAGATACAATTGGTCATACAAATAAATTTCCTCCAATCCCATCAATCAAGGGTTAAGTTGTTGACAGGTCTAATTGTTTTATAGCAAATCATACAATCTGCCTTAAAACTACAGGTCTTGGCACAATTGTGGGGTTCCTTAACCTGATGAGGGCACCTTGAATGACTTTCAAATAATGGTCATACAACACATCCAGAATCTAGCAAAACTAGTCAACTGGGCTTTAAGAATTAGTCGTTAATAAGTCAGTCTTATTGAAAGATGTACAGAAAAGGAAGAAAGAATAATGAGCTAGCTACATTAATGAATTGCACTGACACTGCTTTCTATCAATGTAATTAGAAATAGGCACCTGCTTTTCTGTTACCATAGCATCATTCACAGAAGCTTCTGACCTACTCATGACTTTTAATTTAATAGTCATAGCATCAAATGGGATAAAAACAAACACACATTTTTTTTAAAGCACACTGAAGTTATTTTGCGCAAAAGGAAGAGAAGTGCCACATCAAACTGGTTTTAATCGCTCAACCATGACCAAGATAACTGACAATGGCCATAGATGAAAAGTTAAAAAACTTGTTAAACAAGGAAAAAGGAGGAGCAATTTTCAGCTTACATTGTTCTGAATCTTCACTTGATCAAGTGAATGCAAAAATTGATAGTATGCATCTTTGTCAGACAAAAGCTTCCGCAGGTCATCAACACTGCACCAAAATGTCATATATTAGATAAGCAACAAAAATTAATATATAAATTATTAAATGAAACTTTGTTAGCACAATATATTATTACTCCAAATTTCAAAAACCTATGTGAGGATCAATACCCACTAAGATCAATTACTAGGAAATTAATAGATGAAATCAGAATCTTGATGAATATGGTCTCCCACCTAGATGGAGGAAAAACATCCGCTTCTTCAGGCAGAACTCCAAATTAAAGGAATTACTTGGAAAGTTGCAAGCATATCAGTATCTTTGATGTACATAGTAGTATAACAAATCAATCCGTAATGTTTAATGCAAGATAATAATCCAGCACTAGCTTTATTTTTTGTTTTGTGGACAAAAGTTCCTCCTTACAACTAATAAAGTGAGAGTTCCCATGCAATAAGGTCTACTCTACATGGATAACACATAAATGTAACATTTCATAAAATTCATTCAAAAAGTTATCAGCAAATATCATCGATGACATTTACTTCTAACCATATGCTTTCTTTTTCTAGTTGCCCCATTTAGTGCCAAGGTTGAAAAAAAGGAATAAAATTCCACTATAGATAAACAACTAATGCAATGCATGCTAACTTACTTGGCCGGAGATCACCATACCAAGAAGAAAAAACAAGCGAAGAAGTCCCATCAGTCCTATGATGTGGACCAGCTTTGGGAGTCTATCAAGTTTATAGCCAGTTGTTGGGCTTATTCGCCAATCTCATTCACACTTTATCTTTGGGTGATTGTTTAAGGGATTGGGTTAAAGCTTGGCATGTGCCTAGTCCTCAAGTAGGTACCCTTTTGTGGTAGGTTCTTTGCCCAAGTTGGAGGTTCTTGATGGGCAGCTCACGCTTCCTATCCTTGTATTATTTCTATTTCTAAATTTGTGTTCGGTCTGTACATAACAAATTTGAATATAAAAATTGTAACATCCTTACACATAACTGGAAATTTTAAATTACTTGCAAACGGGAAATTCATAGCTTATTGACATTCAATTTGTAGTTTGGGTGATGGGCAAGTGGTCCATATTGAAGCATCGAAAAGAAATACTTTTGTGACATAAACTCTTCACCAAAGAGATCATCCATTCATCCTTATAAAAGTCTAAAGCAGCTAAATGCAAAACTTTATACCTTGTAACCCTTAATTTGTCATAGAATCTTTAGTAAGTTGTTAATATTGAAATATAAAAATTTTCTATAAATGTATGTAAAAATTTATTATTGGAAAATTCATCCTTACAAGAATTAAAAGAAAAAAAATCTTAGGTGATTTCGAGTTTAATCTATGGCAATTTGTTACTAGTCAAGTAATCACATATTCCCCTGGTTCATATATATAATGCACCAAGACAGAGAAGATAATTTGCATAAATTTACATTAAGTTTAAATAATTCAAAGTCTTTCACATCCATATATTAGTTCATTCTAAAGATCATGGAAATGTCTTTCATAAGGTTCAAATTGTAAATCATTATCCAAACCATGGGGAAAACAAAATAAGTTACTACAAAAGTAATTTAGAGATCAAATAATGACTTCAGTTCTTCTAGATAAATATTATAGATCAAATAAGAATGCTTTACTAACTATTAAAAGCATGCCAAAACATATGTCAGTAGAAATTTAAAGTGAATGCTCACATGGTTGTCAGGGGAAAATGCAAAGAACAAATTAGGTTACAGAATTAACAAAAAGTAACAAGAACAAAGTTAATCACAAATAATGAATAAAACTTATGAAATCTCAAGTCCCAAAAAGTTTTATTCTTTTAATATTTCAAGGAAATGAGTCTTTATGGAGATCATTAATGCAAAAGAAAAGTTCTAAATTTTGTAGTTTCATTTATATAAATGGAGACGACACCATAGAGAATATTGACGGAGGCACGACAATATTTCCCAATTCATAAATGACTACTCATTATGATACTTCAAGATCTACATCACCAAAAGATTGAAAATTTCATATAAATTACACAAGATCATTGCTTGCTTCCATGTATAGTTCACCACAAAGGTCATGCAAAAAAAAAAAAAAAAAAAAAAAAAAAAAACATAGTTGTTAATGAAGTGAGAAGTTTATCAAAGTTTTACCTCTTGTCCTTCAACAAATATATTATGCTTGAAGCCTCAGAAGGTGAAACTGGGCCAATTGATGAAGACTGAGAGTGATCCGAAGGTCTTTGCACCGTAAGGCCAATGGATGGGTTGCTACCAGGTGTAGAGGGTCGAGAAGAATTTGAGCTAGTCACTGACGGAGGATACCAAGAAGATTGCGACGGAATCTCTTGCATACGTGGTTGTGTGTCTTGTTCTTGAGAACCCCTATTCATAAATAAGGATAAAACTTCAAAACACAACAAAAAATAGTAGTTTATCAAGATAATGATGCACTCATCAACCAAATCAAAGGATACTCTTTTGGATATGAATGATTGTTTTAAATTTGAAAGTAAGTCATCACAGCAAGCACTGCAAGGTGGTATCTCTACAAGATCTACAATAAACTAATTATTTCAGTTCCTCAACACATATAGCAAAAGTGTTTGTTTATTCTTCCCTAAATTACTATTTGTCTTAGTTTTTCTATTATGTTTTCTTGGTTAAAAAAGTCTAAGCATTTTTCAAGCGATTATAATTATAAAAAAATACTAGATATGTCATATTCAATTTTATCCATAGTTACTAGTTTGGTATGATTTTCAGCTTGAATTGTATCACACCTCTTGTGATTTCATTTTGCAAATATATCGCAAAAATCTCAAAATCATAAGATTTAGCTTGAGTTGTAAATTTTGTGCAAAAAAACTAACTAATCCACAATCAATTTTTAAATCTTTGTTAATTTTTCAGAGTTAACCATCTTTTTAACAAACTTGAGCCTTTTAGAAGTTCACACTTAGTCTCCATTGCACATAACTAACCCTAAGAAAAACACATAGAGAAGTTCATCTCACTTCATTGATTTATTAATATTTTCCATCATTAAAAGAACCATGTATTGCGCAGCATTTCAACAAGTAAAAGCTTCCATGTGTTCCATAGTTTCCATCTGTACTTCATTTTTATCGCTTATAAGTCTATTTTGGGTTGTGTCAATTGATGTTCTGTGTTTTCTTCACAATATATTTGTGTTTGTTCAGTGAGAATCAATAGAAAGATAGTTGGAACTTGGGAACATGTCTCCATGGTGCACACCAAATCAATATAAACTATTCATGGAGCTGTATTTGAAAATGAAACATCTTTTAAAGATATGCATGTTGAGATTTTTGTTGATCAAATTAACATCCATGGTAATTCATTATTTAAAAGTTCATTACAAAGAACAGAAAGGAACAAAAAGCAAATAGATATAAAGGTAGAAACACAAAAAGGATACTGAAATGTTTAATAAACGAGGAGAAAGACTTTTGAACTTGACATAAACCAAACAAGTGTACAAGTGATCATTGTGGTACTTATGTCTTTTTTAAAAAAGACTCATAATTTACCAAAAGAAAATTGAAAAATTCTACCAATTTATGATTTTGTGATACGATGCCAATCTAACAACTATGTCTTTACAATCAAAAGGCTATTCCAGCAAGCATGTGATCGTTTAAAAGACACTAACACCATTTTTGGCCACATGGCCCATATGAACAGTGAATCACTATTATTAAAATCTTATGATTTACAACTCAAATCTTACAATTTGATTCAAATCACAACCATAATGATTCAAGAGTCTTAAAAAATCATGGACGGGGAAAAATCACACATCTAATACTCAAATTGTTTGATTTTCCCCAATCACACGATTTGATTTGAGTCATGGGACTAGATGCAGGTCATAACATTATAATAAGGGCAATTATGATAAGAAAATACAAAGTTTTTCATAAGACCTTGTTATTTAATGAATGTTGGCATAAACTTTTCTTTAAAAAAACAAAGACAACATACAAGTAATAGACCGTTCTTTTGATATATTTATATGTAAAATGAGTTTTAGAATAACTTTACGCCATTACCTATACATACATAAATAGTAGAGTAGTTTATTTATATTATTTGAAAAATAAAAAACATCTTGCGATTTAAAATTCTATTCATGATTCAATTTTAAATCTTGTCCTTAATAATTTAATGACTCAATTTTAATCTAACAACTTTGCAGTGAATGATATCACTTTTTCTTTCTTTAGAAGAAAGGATTTTGTTTAGTTAGACAGACAAACTCCAGGGAATTTGCAGCAGAAGGGAAGAAAGTAATTCTGTTCTAATGGTTATACTACCATATCAGAAAGAGTCATTTAAAGGAAAATAAAAATACAATGTAAAAAATTAGGATAATACATAAAAGAAGAGGTTTGGTATTCACCGGCTTCGTAGTTGTTTTTTGAAATATTTATTATGATAGTTCCTAGATGCAAAACTACAAATCCTGGCGCTCAAAATTACATTTCAATATCTCATATATTACATATCACATATAATTGCACGATAGACTCGGAACATCAGCTACAACAAAATAATTATTTTCTATTATGATTGCACAGAATTTGCATTTTATTACTCGTATTCCGAATCGATTGACTACATGAGGGATCTCAGAAAACTGTCCCAATCACATTAACCATAAATAAACACACAAGCAATAATCTCTTACTATTCCAGTAAATAACATTTTCATCGTTAAATTTGGACTGCAATTTGAAGATTAATCAGCGCGAGACACCAAAGAATAACTTTAATCAAAAAAAAAAAACCTACCACTACCTTTCCGCATCAACATCAGATTACAAAAAAGGAACCTAATCAGCGGAATTCAATACAACCAACAGTAATTCGCTTAGCAGAGAACACAAACGTAACCTACATACAGAATCAATAAAGAACAAGAGAAAACCGAAAAGAAGAGAGAT
>JAJIYU010013392.1:0-13873 GCA_030144865.1 Tinospora cordifolia
TTATGTTTAATTAAAAGAAATTTTCATTATGCAAAAGAAAAGGCAGTCGAGGTTGCATGTAATATACCATCACAGATATTCTTTATGAGGTAGACTTGTTATATTTTTTTTTCAGGATATGCCAACCAATATATGCGAGATTTGATAAAAAAATTTTGCCGCAAGGATCACATATTCCATATGCTATAAACAGATTTTTTTTTTCCAATTTTAAATTATACCCAATTTTTTTAATTTTGAAAGTTATATATATATACATATGATATGATATGTTAACACTTATGTGGTTAAGCCAGATGTTAACTATAGTGTCATATGATCAAAGGATGAGTTATTCGTATGGCCTTCTTATCCTAACCAAAAGTGCATTGTAAATTAAAAAAAAAATTAATCTTTCTTGAAAAATAATTTGATTCTTTAATAAAAAGTGAAAAAACTGTTTTAAAAGATTTTGAGTTAAATAAATTGTTGATGCTTTGGATTTTTTAAATACAAAAAATTGTTTTTTAGTTATAAATTAAAGGAGACTAAGAATTTTGCCATGAGGAGATGTAGGCATAGATATCAGGCCTCTGGCATTAAATTTCCTTTGCTAGCAGTGGAAGTTCTCATTAATTGCATAGTTCCAATGCAATTCATAAAGGGATCTTCCTTGCAATTTAGACAATTTTCCAGCTTTTCGAAAAGAACATCAATGTGATGTGAAAACAAAAAAAGCTGAATTATTGATCTATTCTTCTGTCGTCATCAAAAGCTTCTCTCAATAATAATAGAGTTTGCAGCATAATTGGCTCTTAACGCTATTGAAATGTCTTGTCTGCCCATCATGGTCCTCCTATTGACAACCTAAAAATCTCATTGTTACTCATTATTCAACACGTGTCAAATAGACTTTAACATAATCAAAGATCTTGCATGTGGTGGCATCAAAAAGTTGTAAGTTCCTTGGCATCTACAGCAATTACACAGCATTTCAATTTGGCTCAGCAAAGTCCGTACAACGCTTTAATTGTATAAAAAGATAATAAGTAATTAATTATGATATAGTAATTATATTATCTTTTAGTATAAGTTTTCCAATATACTTTGCTTTCATTTATTTATAATAATAATAATAACAAGATTTAATCCTTCTTTCTAAGTCATTCTTGAATAAAATGGTTAAAAGTAAAAATAAGAAATAACTAAATAATTTTTTCATCCTCAAACATAAATCTTTAATTTCAATATATTAAAAAGTAGCTTGCTCTTATAAAAGACACTAATCATAATAAATAAAATAGATCTAAAGTTCTATTATGTATGAAAACAATATGTGAATTTTAATCATGTAAAAATACATAATATAATGCATCAAAAAACTACAAAAAAAATCACATTACAAGATAAAAATTAAATACTTTTATCTTTCATTAGATTTTGTGAAAATCAACCACACAAATTACCAAATATTAAGTACGAAGTTGAATATAATATTTAATAAAAGCACGATAAAGTATATATGTGAAATAGAACAAAGAATAAGTGTAACCCAATAATTTCTTAGAGAAGAGTGAAAATGATTTCTTTATAACCCTAACAAAAAAGACTAGCTCTCCATGAGCACGATGGCCATAAAATAACAAAAATAAAAGAAATTAAAAATAAAATTGAAAGAGGAAAAGAATAGCTCCTAAGTGATTAAGAGAGAAAATAAAAAATTGAGAATTCTCAAGTTTGAATTTAAAGGGTTTAAGTAAATGATCATTGAATATGATGAACCAATAGCAAATGGTCTAAAAGTAATATAGAAAAATGATACAAATAACTTACGCTTTACATGCTCTTCTTATTATATAAGATAGTGGAAAACTCAAATTAAGGGTTATAGACAGTTTTGCATAGTAAGATATGGGAAAGGGTGACCAATGTAAGTGTAATAATCCAAAGTTTTAGAAAAAGGGTGCATGAGGACTGTGGTTCGCAAATCAGCATCGCAGTCTTGCGTCAAAAAATTGCTCTTCTCATAGGATCGCGGTATTATCATGGAGGATTGCGATCCTGCGATTAAAAATTGGAAAAATTTGATTAAGGACGTTGCATCACAGTTCTGCTACGCAGTCTGCGATTAGAAACAATGATATGACCACAGTACTAGGACTAAAGACTATGGTACTGCGATTAAAAACTTATAAATAGATGGTCGAAGGAACCCTAACCTTCATCCATATATACATTAAACATGTGTAGAAACCCTAGATTTTCAATTACCTTCACCAGTAGCCGTACGCTCTCGTCTCTAAACCCTACCTAGATACCACCTAATAATCTTTCTTCTTTTCAAACGGGTCTTAGAGTGATCTTGATCCATTTCCATCATTTCCCAATAGATTCTCAAGAAGAGATTCAAGAAGAAACGCACATCTTGAGTGAAGTGGGTTGTGGTGATTTCACAAACAGTAGCAAGCAAGGTAAACTCTGATACTCATGTATAGTACTTGTTTCTAATCATGGCTGTGCATTTTTCTAAGTGCACACGCACTGTTTTGGCATCACAGATCAGTTGAAGTGGTGAAACGCATCCATTGAGGCAAACAAAGAAGAAACACGTACAACAAGGTATAATACACGTTCCATTGGGTTAAAATATATATTTTAAGTCTAGTATAGGAGTATTGAAACACCGTGAATGAGAGGATGTGAAGGAAACTCGCATGAACATGCGATTTCTGGAAAATTGCGTTCCTACCACGGTAATCAGAAGAAGACAATGATATTGCTTTCTATTCTAACCACTATACACATACCATTAATTATTTAGGTTAGGAAATTGTTTAATTGAGATTTGAAACATTTAAAATGCATTATGTTTGCAGTAAATCTTAGAGGTTGAGAATTCAAGTTATTGGAACAACAAAGCAAGGACCAAGGGAATAAGATAATCAGGTGGGGATGATTACCTTGCTTGCTAGTCTTATTTGAGTTTTAAATGTCAAACATGATGTTTGTTTACTCTATGATGAATGCCTAGAAGCATGCTAGGTTGTATTTAGACATTGATTTGATATAATGATGTCTTTAGTTGGTATGGCAATATATAACATGGTTGTTGTATCTATGCTCATTGTCTACTTGCTTTCATAATATGCGATATAAATAATTATATTTATGACAGTCATGAAATGATTATCAAGTCTGAATCACTCGAAGGATATTACTTGATCTATATTTTCCATGCTTAACATAATTAGATGAATGACTGAGTGATCTTAATTAAAGTTAACTTAAGACTTGAATCATGTACTGGCGTGGTGGTCCAAGGGGAATCACTGTAGGTGTTTTCAAGGATGGAATGATGGGTTAGTCCCTAATTCTCGATGATAGAGTGATGGGTGTGAACCTAGTGCTTTGGTCATGAAAAGATGTTGTGACCCTAGTTTCCAGGTTGGGTAATGGGTGTACCTTTTATCCCATTGGAATTTGGCATATAGTGCATTTTTTTCTTGTTTTCTTTGATGATTTTCTTATTTTTGTTATTCTTTCTCTAGGTCGTTAAAAGGGGAGTGCTAGTTACATTGCATACTAACTATTTTATATATATTTTGCATTGGTCCAGTAAAAAATTTTTGGGAACCCTTCCCTAGGGAGAAGGATGAACTGACTGGCACAATGTTCTAACAAACCCACTCCCAAACTGAGCTCACCAAAACACTATTAAGCCTCTTCACAACACCATACACAATACTATCATAGTAATCATAAGAGATATGAAAGCAACTAGAATAAATAATTACAGTAGATTTTTTTTTAAAGTTAAACAAAAGTCAACTATACATATACAATCTCTTAAATGTAGTAGTAGCGGAAATGTCTAAGTCAAAATATTTACAATATTTTTCTCATTTCCTATACATTATACTAACTCTCAAAATAGTAAACCACGTGAGAAATCCTATCTAAATAAAAGAGGTACACTCTATGCAATGACCACCTTCTTCCTTTTATCCGCAGAAGAAGAACGTGAAATGTTAGAGTAGTGAGTTAATTTTGTTATAACGGCTTAGTGAGTAATATAGCGTAATCTATAACTTAAAGCAAAAATTTTGTAAAACAATGTCATGTATGCATGAACAATAATTATACGCAAATGAATGCAACAGTTAATGAATGTTAAATCCACAATGTAGTTATGCAACTTTCATTTTGAAAATAGTTTTAATGTTGAAACCACAAGCTGAAGCTCTCAATAGCCTACAAGGCAATAATAAATTGACTCGAGCAGGTGTACCCGACGGTTAGGTGTATTTTCATATCATATCATGGGGATCCGTTAGCTCATACTTCATATATGACGACCTCAAATCTTTTATAGGGGAGCCCAATTGATAAACTTGCCCAGACCGTACCCCCAGGTACTATGTCCACTTGTTTTCAATGCTCTATTACATCCAATACCTTAACCTGTACTTGAACCTTGAAATTTGGTCCACATTTTTCTATTTAAAACTCATTTAAATATTATAAATGCATTTCAATATGTAACAACATTTCATTTATAAATGAACAACAAGTTAAGTGATAAATTAAAAAACATTACTCACAAGAATGCTCAGCTCTCAGTGCTTTTCTAGTGACCAATCACGTCTTGCTAACGTGGTTTCTTAATATTTACATGAAACTTGGCTCAAATCTAACTTTATGATCCTTGGTCAATCAAAGGATTGACTCGGTCAATTGTAGTTTAATTATGTATTTGGTCAACTTTGGTCAGTACAATCAATTCTAATCAAACCTAATACTCGCTGGTTTGTATGATTAATAGCGTCAACGTAGTCAACAAGTTCAATTTGTGCCAATAAACCCTTAATATTGACCCAAAATACTAAAAACTTATATTATCAACTTGTGTCCCACCTTTGGTGCACGATAACAAGCCATTTTCATAAATCTGGCGGTTCAATATAGTAAATAGGAAAAATTTAATTATTTCTTATATTGCACATTTTTTTTTCAATAAGTATTTCATAATGTTATATAATATTATATAACAATGTTTTTAATTATTTAACATTATTTTACCCAATATACAATTTTTCTATATTTATTAATTAATTCTCAAATTGCACAAATGTGACTTTAATATATTCATTGACTTCCAAAAATTCTAATTTCAGTGTCATTGAGTTCAGAATTTCATTTTTGACATTTCAGTACCCGCCAACTAAAATTTTAGTGTTAATGAGTATAACCCCTATTTGTCGACTTTCAATTATCATATAAATTCTTAAGGTCTACAAGGATATAAATGATGTATATGTCTGTATTCTACTCGTTAACTGAACACAATGATATATATATATTGTGTAATTATACTTCTAGTGAAAATACACCCAAATTTTGGGTCACACAATAAACTAATATAATTTATAACAATTATACTATAAAAATTGAAATTCATAACTTTTACAACAATTCTAAATTGAAAAGAGTTAAAAGTAATTTACCCAGAATGTCAGATCCTCGAAAATGGACACTTTTTTTTCTTCTTCTTTCCAATTTCTCGTTGCTGCTCCTATTTTTGTTTCTTTCTTTCAATTTGCTTCTCGGTTAGCTTGAATTGAGGGAATGAAAATGAAGGAAAGCTTGCAACTATATATAGGCATGGCTTTATGGTGGGTCCCATGCAACATTAAATGCAATAATAGTCAAAATAAATGGCTCAAGTTCATCCATCCACCTCATACATATTATCTACTTATTTTTTTTAAATTTTTTTCCTTATCGTGATCCAACAAAATATGATTATCTCTTTCATATATATATATATATATATATATATATATATATATATATATATATCCTTGTTGCGCAGTTTCTTCACGACTCGTTCAATGATAGCTACCGAAGTCTCACCATAGGTACAATCCTCTCACAAATCAAAATGTCTCAAGTCTAACACATGCGAGGGGTTGGGGTAGGACATCCTCAACTTCGAAAAATGAAATACATTGCGTACTCTTGCTAATTGAGGTGCTAATGCCAATCAATAACCAATCAGATCTATCCTCTTGAAGATCTCAAAAGGTCCATTACATCACTGAGCGAGTTTCCCTAAAATACCAAAATGAGTCTGCCCCTTCCGAGGAAAAATTCGAAGTAGTACATGATCACCAATGTCAAACTCAAGGATCTTCCTCCAGTTATTCGCATAACTCTTTTATCGATCTTGAGTTGCCTTCATGTTCTAATGGATCTGTTGGATTTTCTCAGTTTGTTCCTGTACAAAAGTACGGTCCAAAACTGCTATGTCACCAACCTCGACCCAACAAGCTGGTGATTGGCAAGTTCGACCATATAATGTCTTGAATAATGCCATGTCGATACTTGCCTGGTAGCTATTATTACATGCAAACTCACACAATGCCAAATGATCTTCCTAGCTACCACCAAAATCAAGGACACATGCATGAATCACATCCACCAAAATCTAGATTACTCTCTTACACTGACCATCAGTCTGTGGATGGAAGGTTGTGTCTAGGTTTATTCTAGTCCCTAACTTACTCTGCAAGGTCTGCCAAAAATGGAACGTAAACCAAACATCTCTATCAGACACAATGGACACTAGGACCCCATGTAATCTCATGATCTCGTAGATATACAATCAACTCAGCCTCTCAACCGAATCTTTGGTATGAATTGGGAGGAAATGAGTAGACTTAGTCAGTCTGACCACAATAACCTAAATAGTATTGTGTCTTCGCTGAGTTCGAGGTAATCCTATCACAAAGTTCATAGTAATGTGCTCCCACTTTTATTGAAGAATAGTCAAGGGCTGTAGTAAACCACTAGGTCTCTGGTGCTCAGCCTTAATCTGTTGGCACATGTAACATCTCTACACAAAGACAGCAATATCTCGCTTCATCCCTGGCCACCAATACGTACGTCGAGCATCATGATGCATCTTATTGGTGCTTGGTTTAATGGTATGCCTCAAGCAGTGCAACTTTGCTAGCACTCCCTATCTTAGGTGAGGGTCATTTGGTACCCATAATCGTCCTCTGAACCTCAGTGCACCATCAATGTCAATTGACCACTCCACACGAGAAGTGTCGTCTGCTCACTTTCGGTACATCACATAATTAACGTCAAGAGGCTGCACTTCTATGATCTCAGCAAGTAGCACTGGCTGGGCTCTCATCTGTGCACTGACTATGGTCTCAGTTGAAGTCTCTGTGGATATTCATCACTATCATATAATCAATCATCCTACACTCCTGAGACATATGATTAGCTACACAAGCAGTCTCGACCCGTACTCTACTTAGCGCATCAGCCCTACATTGGCTTTCTCGGGATGATACTCAATGGTAAAGTCGTAGTCCTTCGGTAGCTCCATTTATCTCCTTTACCTCTGTAACACCCACCGGGAATCCTACCGGAACTCTTACCCACGTCGTAGGGCCCACGTCATGGCGTGTCACTCACAAGGTACCATTGAACTATCTCAATGGTAGTGGATGAGGAATGAACAAAATACTTATGCCCCAGGTCCTTGGTTCGAATCTCCACGGAGGAGGAGGAAAACCCCAAAGGGAGGGAACAATACCTTGTGAGTGACACGCCATGACGTGGGCCCTACAACTTGGGTAAGAGTCCCGGTGGGTGTTACAATAAAATCCACTACCATTGAGCCAAGTGGCTCAATGGTAGCAGATGAGGAATGAACTAGGTACTTAAGCCCTAGGTCCTAGGTTCGAATCTTTGCGGAGGCGAAGGAAAACCCTAGGGGAGGGGACAGTACCTAGTGAGTCACAGCCACCACGTGGTGCGCCATACGGTCGCCACGCGGCGTAGGTCCGGTGGAACCGGTGGGGTGTGACAACCTCATATTCAAATCTCTTTGAGAAAACAAGTACTTGAGGCTTTTATGATCTGATAAGTATAAAACGCTCACCATACAGATAATGTCCACAAATCTTGAGCGCAAACACCACTGCTGCTAGCTCTAAATCATGGATAGAATAATTTCTCTCATTCGCCTTCAACTGTCATGAGGCATAAGAAATCACCCAGTTTCCTTACATCAATACACATCCAAGGCCTGTCCCACATGCATCTGTATAAATCACCAACTCACAACATAGTTCAGGTAACACAAGTACTGGCGCAAATGTCAAATGACGCTTCAACTCAAGAAAGACTTCCTCACACTTATCTGTCTAGACAAATGACACGTTTTTCTGAATAAGTTTTGTCATAAGTGCAACAATCATCAAGAAACTCTACACAAATCTACGATAATAGCCTGCCAAACCTAGAAAACTACGAATCTTTATTACTATGGTAGGTTTCGACCAACTAATAATAGTCTCAACCTTTGTTGGATCTACAGAAATATCATCGACTCCTACCATATGGCCTAAAAATCGGACCTTTATTAACCAGAACTTGCACTTGCTAAACTTAGCATACAAACAGAGATCTCGAAGAGTTTGCAGTTTGATCCTCAAATGCTCAGCGTGTTCCTCCCTAGTCTTCGAGTAAATAAGGATCTCATTAATAAAGATAATGACAAATGAGTTGAGATAGGGATGAAACACTCTCTGCATTAGATCCATGAACAACGCAGGGGCATTTGTCACACCAAATGCATGACTAGGGACTCATAATGCCCATAACGAGTCCAAAAGGCCATCTTCTGTACATCCTCTTCCCTTACCCTTAGCTGATGGTACCCAGATCTTAAATCTATCTTTGAAAACACAGTGATACCCCTAAGCTAGTCAAACAAGTCATCAATGCGTGGAAGAGGGTAATTGTTCTTTGTCGTCACCTTGTTTAATTGTTGATAGTCGATACACAAACGAAGGCTCTCATCTTTCTTCTTCACAAACAATATCGGAACACTCCAAGGTAACACACTAGTGGTAATAAAATCCTTACTCATCAATTCTTCTAGCTAGACCTTCAATTCCTGTAATTCATTAGGCACCATTTGATAAGGAGGGGTCAAAATAGGCAATATCCATGGAATCATCTCAATAATGAAATCGAGTTTCCACTTAGGAGGTAAGCTGGGTAAACCCTGAGGAAACACATCAGAAAAATCTTTGATGATAGGAATCTCATCCATACTCTCCAATGAAGGTCCCTCATCTATGGTGGTTTGAGCAGCTAGAGTATCGATCTTATTCTAGGTCGTCATTCTGCCTTGGGTTCTTGATTTATTAGAGGCACTACCCTGAAAAATAATAATAGGCTGCCCTGGTATCTGAAATACCATCCTTTTGGCAAAATAGTCAACGTGTGCATCGTAAGCGACTAACCAATCCATCCCAAGTATGGCATAAACTCTGGGAACTGTAACACCCGAAGGTCAACAATGGTATCAAAGTTGCCCAACCTCAACACGCAACCTTCACAAATCAGATTAAGGTAAATGCGTTCCCCAGCTGCAGTACTCAACATGAGGCAGGTAGGTGACCTAAGAGGTTTAAGTTCCAATCTATCTACGGTAGAGATGAATGATAAGGTAGAACCAACATCAACTAATACATATAAGGTAGAATCTAAATTAGAAACGTACCTTCTACCAACGTCATGGTAGCCTTCGAATCAGGCTGTGTGATAGCATGTGCTCTCCTTGGCGTGACGATAGTGGTGGGTGCATTGGAAGCTAGAACAAGCATAGGGCAGTCATATCATTTGTGGCATGGCTGACCACACTGATAACATATAATCTGACGTCCGTACTCAGCTTGATATGTCTGGCTCTGACCATAGCCTCTGTGCCCTGAATCTCGGCCTTTGCCTTGACTTTTACCTCGGGCCCCATAGTGAGTCAATGGTTGTTCCAACCAGCTGATATGTCTGAACTGGGGTAGTAGCGATCGAGACTATGGGAGATGGTTGACTCTGCCCTCCTCTAGACTGTCCCCCTAGGTATTTCCTTTTCCTCGGGTATCTACCTATTCTGGGTTCACCACGATAACTACGCTAAGTCAATGTCTGAGGCTGTAATTGGTGTTGTGTGTGACACCCTGGCTCCCGGTATCCGTCTATGTCTCAGTTGCGACTAGCGGTCACGGGGTCGCCCGCGGAGACGGCACACGCCTGTTCGTTCATTTGGCGGGAGACGCCATGTCATCTGTTCATTTGCCGAGAGCCGGGGGCCACGTGGTTTGTTTCTCTTTCTCTTTCAATCTCATGTTTCATACCTTTCTTTTAAACAAGTTATGAAGTTAGAAATTAAAATATACAATGGCCACCAAAATAATCGTTCCTTTCAGTAGATGTGAAATTCATTAAAAATATATGTAGCTGTTAGTTGCATAGCAAACTAACATTAGAATAGGTTAAATGTTGCATTTTAGAAGAAATAAAGGAGAATAGAAGTAAAGAATTGCATAACTAGCAATAATTGCATGTAGTTAGGGATTTGCATTGTTTAATAACTTTTAAGCCTTGTTTTTAGAGTTTTGATATTCTTTTATGAGAAAATGATGTCTGAGAAAGGAATTAAGTGTATTGCAGGATACAAATTGAAGCACAAAGGAAGAATGTATCAGAAGAAGGCAAATAAGAAAAAAAATCATGAGAAAGTACCAGTAAACCGCGGTCCAATAACTAAAGACCGTAGTAATAAAAGAAGAACCAAATCAGTACATACTGCACTGGTGACCGCGGTCACCAGGACGTGAATTGCACAAAAACAGGCCAGACTGCGGTGGGCAGAATGTGGAGAATTTCTGGGTTTTGGCACAGAAATCAATGACCGCGATTATGGACTACGGTCACTCACTTAAGTATCGAGAATCTATTATTTTTAGGGTTATTTTAGTGCGGGTATAAAAGATGAAGGTGTGATTAGAAGAGGGATATACCTAATTGAGAAAGAAACGATTGTGGCTGCTAAAAAAGGAGAAATAGTGTTTTTGTGAAGGGATTAAAGGAGTTTCAATTACAATTAGAGTATGATTGATTTCTTATCTTTATCTTTTTTGATTATTTTCTTTTCCATGTCTAGCTAATTTAGTTTTACTGTTTGGGATGTAGACTCCAATGTATGCACTGGAATTTTTATCAGTTTAAGTGATTTATCTGCACTACTCTTTATTTGTTTATGCTTAAAGCTTTATGCTTACTGGCCATAGGCGTAAAGAATCCAAGATCACTGAATTAACTCAGAAGAGAGGCTCGGTGAGAGGTTATAGCAGTAAAGACCCAGATAGAGTCATTGATCGGAAGGTTGTGACCGGATCTAAGGGAGATAGCACAGGAATTCTTATTTGAACCCACGGGGTCGTTGATTGAACACCTCGGAAGAGGGCATTGAAAGACACCTTTAGTGAAAAATTGGAACACCTTTAGTGAAAAATTGGAACACCTAGGAATAAGGTCCTAATTACAAGTGCGATAATCATAGTGTTAGTATATCATAATTCCAAATAAAATTACAGAGCATACTAAGGTGTCTATTATCCTAAACAACCTTTTTAAACATTGCTACTTAGTCAATTTAATTTCAGTTTGATTGTTTTTGACAAATTAAAGTTCTGTTTATACAATTGCTTATCAAACTAAATTTGAGTCTTGATAAAATCAAAACCAACACTAGATTGGGATTTAATTTACTTGGACGAGTACTTTTTCCCTGAGGACGATACCCGGTCTTATCGGTATTACTATTGCGATCCGGTACTCTTGCAGGGTTACCAACAAGTTTTTGAAATAAAAAAAATAAAAAAAATAAAAATTGGACTGAAGAAACTGACCCTGTTCGCTCTGCTTTTATGTGATGGCGCAATAGCAGCAGAATTCAATTCGTTCATAAATCCATAGTGAATTCATATTTGGCCAAGTAAAACACTTTGCAGTGGAATAACATTTCAAATCTATTTTCAAAACATGGTGTGAAGATAAAACATGACCCAATGGGCCTAAGTTCCAAAATACTCAATTTACATGTGAAACAGTTCGAAGATAAAGAGGGCACATGCCCAGTTCGATTTAAACATTAAAACATTATTTATAACAAAATGCTACAACAGTAAACTCAAAGAAAAGTGTAAACTGTGACGACCTCCCAATGAGGTCACTACCCAAAAGACAACCCGTATGCTGGTCTATTCCTGCGGTGTCAATGATCACCTGTAATAAAAAATATGGGGTGAGCTTGAGAGCTTAGTGGATCATCCCTATACATCGCTAGCATTATACAAACCAGAATACAAAATATGCAATCGCTTTTATTACATTAGGCGTTTCACACAATTCCTTGTTTTGTTATCATCAAGACCGAAAGAGTCCATAACTCTCGGTATCCCCTATGTGGTCCGGGAGCGAATCTGGGGGTAAAACCCGGGGCCGGTTACCTTTGGGACCACAATCTAAAGATGGAAGTCTGCAGTGACTCTCTGTCTGAAGACACAATCAGCTATCGCAGTCAGCTCGGGTAGGGACACCCACGATGACACCCTAAGGCTGGTCACCATGCCAGTACGTGGATTTATTAATCATAATTTGATGTTCTTTAGTCATACATGTCATTCCAAGTCATATGTGATCATCAATGTGACATTTAAAGTAAAACAAAATAGATGTGTTTAGCCATTCATGGAAATCATCTCATATAAATCTTTATCTAGCATGTTATGGCACAAGCAACCATGCATCAAGGACATACACCAAGTCAAACCCAAACAAGGTCAATCAAGCAAGTCCTAGCATGCTTCTAAAATTTCTTAAGCTAACCAAAACATCATGTTATGCATTTGAAATTTGGATAAGGCTAGGGAGTAAAAAAATCACACCCACCTTAGTACTCTTCAATCTTGCCCTTTGTTCCTCGCCGTGCACGCCTCAGATTTTCAACTATAGGGTTTTTAAACAATGAGAATATGTGAGTCTCAGGCTTTCATGGCATAACCAAAACCCTAAGGTTTGTGTTCTTGGCGCATGTGTTTCAAATGCACCCAAAATCAATACAAAACGAGAGAATACTGGTGCATGTCGCATTACCGCGTCGACGATATGAGCTTAGCACCTCAATGCTAGGTCATTAAGTTTAAAACACACATTAACTCAACAAAAAATGGTTTACACTTGAGGAAAGTGATTTAGAAAGCTAAGAAAAACAAGATCTCGAGAACAGTTTCGAGATTTACCTTAGCACAAAACCTTTTCCAAGTTTGCCTCAACCCGAATCCACCCTTGTTGATGTTGCTCTTGGCGGATCTGAGCTTGCAAATGGTAGAAAATGGTTTGAAGGAGCTCAAACCACCCGTAGAACTCAATAGAACACTTAAGAAATGGGATAAACAAGTTAGGTGAGAGCTAGAAAGACAAATCAGTGATTTGTGGCGAAAAAATCCAGATCTAGGGTTTTCTGCGCATGTTCGTTTATATAGAAATCGACGAATTACCACGGTCACTATAGCATGACCACAGTCACTGTGCAACTACTGCGGTCACTGTACAATTACTGCGGTGGACAGACTGATGCATGTGGTTCATTTCTGGGTTAGACACGGACCGCGGTCACCATAATGCATTTTCCTGTTTCGTTTCTGGGTTTCTCCTACAATTACCACAGTCACTATCGGACCGATCGCAGTCACCAGAATGATGTATTTTCTTTCGTTTTTTGGGTTTCCCCTACAATGACCGCAGTCACTATAGGACCGACCGCGGTCACTAGAATGAAATTTTGGTGTTTAGTGTCTTTCTTCACCATTTCTCGTGCTTCTCGGATTAGTATCACTCTTACACTTATTTAGATTTATAATACATGGTTTTCGGGTATTTTGGCCATTTTGATTCTTTTATTAAGTTTGTTATTCCACTTTATCCGTTCCTAATGACGTGAAAATCTCATAGACTTTCAGGGTAT
>JAJIYU010013393.1:0-13874 GCA_030144865.1 Tinospora cordifolia
AGTTAAATTGCCTAATACCCCCTCCCGAGGCGTACAATCAATAAACTAATGCATTAAAAATATTAATCATGTGCAACCTCCTATAAAATTAACAACCTCCCAGTCAATTAATTCTGAAAGGTCTATATTCTGATTATCCAATTATTGAACCTCCCTCCTGAGTTAGTTTAATAATCTAAAATCAATTTATAAGTAATGAATCAATAAAAAGCATTAAGCACACAAGATATAAAACAATACCTCAAAATAAATTAATTATAATAAAAATTAAAAGTTCCTACAATCTAAATTACATCCTAGAAATAAAAATATTTAGCCAGACATATTTAAGAAAGTACCAAATAAAGAATTAAATAAAATAAAGAATTATACTAGACTAGGCTTTGATCTTGTTCTTCAATTTTCTTCTCCAATTCTGTTCTTCACTTTTCTTCTCTTTGGTCTTCAATAATTGCTTCAAAACTGGAATCATGAACGAACCCTAAAAGACTACTAAGAGAACCTATTTATAGATTTTTACCCTTTTAGAATTATAATTAAACACGGATTTATATTGTAATTGCTTTTTTTTTTCTATTTTTCCCATGCCATTCCAATCGTGCCCTTTACTTAGGAAACAATATTACACCTTTTTGCCATTGACAAATCTCGCCATTTTCTTCATGCTCACGGGCGTTGTTTTGGGTTGAACGGAGTTGGGCTTGACCATTAGTTTCTTGTGATCAATTACTCCATATTTATTCTTCTTTCTTGTATATATTTGCTCCCAATTATTATAAACCTACACAAACAAATACTAATCCTTCCTCGAGGATTAAATCACTAATATAAATGATAAAAACTATATTAAAATTATTAAAATATATAAATTGCATGCAATATGAATATAAATAATTATGTACCTAATTATAAGTAATTATGCCTTATTTTCTACCTAAACTCATGCAAAATATATGTAAAATATATATAATAATGTTAGTATGTAATACAACTAACAAATACCCCCAAACTTAAACTATTGTTTGTCCCTGAACAATGACTCTAATCTAAAACTAACATGCCATGCCATATAGAATTAAATTCTTTTTCACTTATCATTGTAACCTCAATTTTACATTTCTATAGTTTATGACTCATTAGCACTTCCTTAGGGTCATTCAAGTTGTCTAGATTTTCAGTTCATCCTCTATTCTTTCTCAACTTCACCCTTTCATCTGTTAGTATCTCAATCCTCCTAGACTTTGTAGGTGATTTGCAGGCACCATCCCACTCACAGAAATCCTTTCCTAATACCTAAGTACACAGACCCTCTCAATTTTCTCCTCTTTTTATCTTCTACTTAAGTCAAACTATAGTCAGGATTAGTGATATTTCTTTTAGGTTTTAACATGGTCTAGCTCAAGGGACAAGTATAATAGGAATTTAAATCTGACTCAAGTGTACACTCATAGCAATAATAACAACCTATTTTTTTTTATTTTTTTTCAATATAGCTTGATCCTTTCTTTTTAAGCCTTTGTATTTCTGGTTTATGCTCACAACTTTGTCTTCATAGCTCCACCAAACTTATTTCATCACGTGCACTCCAAATTGAACTCACATGTATACTCATACAAGAGTAGAAAGTTTAGCTATCATTGACAATACTAAAATACTAAAGAAATAAATATAACTCTTTTTTTCCCTTTTTTTCTTTTTTTTTCTTTTTTTTTCTCTTTTTCCCTTTTTCTTCTTTTTTTACTAAACAAAATAAAAGCTGAAACAAAAATTGAAAACATATGTATTTCAATGTTAGCATTCTCTCATTCTTTCACATTATCAGAATAGGCAGTATTAAAACCATGAGTGCACACAAATAGGTCCAAATGAGATATTCATAAAAGGATAGAGTGTTTTTATATATATAATGTTTAGGTTCATAACAAGAAAACAAGCTATAAGGTTCAAAATTGGCTATAAAGGATTATAAATGCTGGGACTAGCCTTTAGGCTATGACTCAAACAAAGATGGCCTACTTCATTTCCTTCCTATAGTCATTCTTAAGTGGTGTTCAAGACAGATTTGATTATTTCAAGAGTTTGTAGGAAATTTTTTCCACTTGTGGTTTGGTTTCTACTCTTCACTTTCCTCAATTTTTGGATTTTTGATCTATATAAGACTAAGAGATTTGTCAAGGTCAAATTTTAGACAAACCAAGCACACAGACTGTTTGAAAGTACCCTAGTTCTTTGTTTCATCACACTAGAGGAGTTTTCAATTTCATAGGTTACTCAGTGAAAATTTTCAAAAATATGGCATGGATCTAGCCTAAGTAACACTCATGGATCTAGCCTAAGTGACACTTATATGCTCTATATGTTCATGTCCTAAACTAATGTGCTCATGTATTAATGCTAAATAATAATCCTAATATCTAAATGTCATGAGAGAATTTCAATAGCTATGTATGTGCTATGCCCATAAATATATGCAATTTAGAAACATTAATGCACACAAAATATATAAATATAAAGGAAAAATAAACCTAAAATGAAATTGAAGAAAATTTTTTTCAATGCACAACCCCAAAATTAAATTGTGCCTTGTCCTCAAGAACACACTTTACTTTGACGCTCACAAGGAGAATAGTATGCTAGAGCACTCAGAAAACCTGCATGTGGCAAAAAAAAAGACAAGTATCAGAGAACAATTAACTAAAATGCATGAATTTTTTTTGAATAAACTACCATGCATGCATACCAAAAAAATTAAATTAAATCCTATCTAAATAAATAAAAATAAAACCAGTGGGTTGCCTCCCACTGAGCACTATGTTTAACGTTGTTAGCTTGACGTGGATACGAGTTAATCGAAGCCCAATTTGTTGATCTTTGCAAACACTTTGGCTTTAGGCAACTCTTGCTTCATAATATCTGGTGGCTGCTTATATTTTAGAAATGGATATTGTGACTACTTCTTAGGATTTTTCTTAGTATGAACAACATCCTACAGCTCTTTCATGGCATAGTCAGGCTTCCAATGTGTTTGTATAGCCTCCCCTTTAGCAAATTCAACATCTTTAACTTGAATATCAGGAGGTCTGGGCTTTTCAATCTCTCTCTGATGGCCAGCTTGCATCATATTATCCTTCTTGCATTCTTGTACTTCAGAAAAGGGCTTCAACAAGCTATAGATGTTGAAGACAACTCGTTTTTCATTCATTCGCAGTATGAGCTCTCCTCTGGCGACATCTATTAGGGACTGACTAGTAGCTAAGAATGATCGCCCTAGAATCAGTGGTATCTCCCCGTTTTTTTCTATATCAAGAACTACAAAGTCAACTGGGAAGATAAACTTATCCACCTTTACTAGAACATCCTCAATAACGCCTCGTGGATAAGTAACAGAACGGTCTGCAAGCTAAAGGGTAATACTGGTTGGCTTGATCTCTGATAGGCCCAACCGGCAGTATACTAAAAGGGGCATGAGATTTATGCTGGCCCGCAAGTCACAAAGAGCCTTATCAAATATATTAGTGCCTATGCTACACGAAATAGTAAAACTCTGTGGATCTTTCAACTTTTGAGGCAGCTTTCTTTGTATTATAGCACTGCACTCCTCTGTCAACCACACAGTCTCATGATTTACCTGCTTATTATAAAATCTCTGCGAAAAGGGTAATGAAGGAGGCTCAAGGTATTTGCTGCCTTGAATGGTGATGCTGGAACGTCTAACCTTCTTCTTTTCATCATCTTTAGGTGCTGGATCAGTTGACTCAATAAGAGCTGGCCCTTTAGAATATATAGTCTCATCAACTAGCATAGGAGGGCTGGATGGAATGGGTGGTCTCTGAACTTCTCTCCCACTTCTTGTAGATATGGCATTACAACTTTCTTTAGGATTTACCTGAGTGTCACTAGGAAAGGAACTTCACTGCTGATTGGAGAATGCTTGGGCTATCTGTCCCATCTGAGTCTCAAGGTTTTTCATAGTTGCATTCATGTTTCCCATTTGTATTTCCAAGCCTGAGACTCTGTTGTCATTCTGATCGATCCTTCCAGTTAATTATTTAAAAAACGTGCTTGCATGTTCGTGATCTCGTCCAGTTTGTCTTCTATAGATGGCTTCTTTTCAAATAGGCTATGCTAGACGTCTCTGTTATTAGCAAATGAGAAATTTTCATGGCGATGGATCCCCCGATGATAATATTGAGGCACATTATACCCCTGTTCCTGACTTTAATAAGGAGCAAATCGGTTCACCGCATGTAGTTGCTCTATAGATGCTTCTTGAGTAAAGGACGCCTTATGAGCTTTAGCTATGGCCAAAATAGATTGATTCTGTTGCTGCTGAATATGGCCATTACCAAACTTCTCAGTCAAGGAATTCATCTGATGAGTCATAGAAGCTATTTGTGCTTGTAAAGCTATGATCTCATCAATTCCATGTAGACCAATCCTATTAATAGACCCTCTCTCTGTACCATACCCATAGGATCTTCAATGAGGTGTGTGGCTTCTGTAGTGGCCTTTCCCATCAAAGATCCTCCAGCTACTGAATCTACCAAGGCTCGAGTAGGTGGTGTCAAACCACTGTAGAACATCTAAATCTATATCCATGGAAGATAACCATGCTGTGGGCATCTTCTAAGTAAGTCTTTAAACCTTTCCCATGCTTCATAGAGTGATTCAAAGTCAGATTGCTTGAAGGAGCTGATTTCACCCCTCAGTTGATGAACCCTGGCAGGTAGTAAGGTTTGTAACCATGTCCTCGCTTTATCCCTTAAAGAGAAGGGAATAGCCTCAGTCTCAACTGATCCTCAGTCACACCATTCATTTTGACCATGTCACAGATTTCCATGAAAGAATTTAGGTGTGCCATTGGATCTTCATTAGCCAAACCCCTAAACTGTTGTTGTTGCACCATTGTGATCAAAGAGGGCTTCAACTCAAAATTATTGGCATTGATAGGTGTTCTGGCAATTTTGGAGTAGTTATTATTAAGCACAGGCTTGAAAAAGTCCCGGAGAGGTGCTTCACCATCAATACCAATTGCAGATTTACTACTCTCAGCCATATCAGATCTATGGCTTTGAGTCTCTAGTTGAAATTGTCGAAGTGTTTTCAACCAGTCTGGATCACTTAACTCTGTTGAATCTTTACTCATTATAAAAAAACAAAAAAAAAAACAATACTATTGAATTAAACTATTAAATTATAAAATTAAGTCGAATCTAACAAAACTAAAGGATAAAATAAAATTAAAATCCTTAATTAAGATTTTAACCAATTTCAATTGGTTTCAAGATTATTAATACCGTTTCCCAGAACGGCGCCAAAAACTTGTTGAGATCACTGCAAGTGTACAAGATCGTAATAGTAATATACTCGGTAAATACTAGATTATCGTCTTCTAGGAACGATTTGTGGTTAATATCTTAAATTCCAATTTAATTTTAATCTCAATTTTATTAAGGCTTAAAATCAAATTACATATTAAAAACTTAAATTAAACTTAAATTAAATTTAAAATCAAATTGAAAGCAAGTGAATATTAAATTAAAAAATATATGAATTAAATTCTAGGATAGTAAAATATAATGTATTCACTTTTAATATTTATTGTAATTAATTTAAATTTTGTTCTTGTAGGTTGTACTACAAATAATTAAAACCCTCTCCCGATGCGCCTTAATCCTATTAGTTAAATTGCCTAATACCCCCTCCCGAGGCGTACAATCAATAAACTAATGCATTAAAAATATTAATCACGTGCAACCTCCTACAAAATTAACAACCTCCTGGTCAATTAATTTCGAAAGGTCAATATTCTAATTATCCAATTATTGAACCTTCCTCCCGAGTTAATTCAATAATCTAAAATCAATTTTTAGGTAATCAATAAATAAAAAGTATTAAGCATACAAGATATAAAACAATACCTTAAAATAAATTAATTATAATAAAAATTAAAAGTTCCTACAATCTAAATTACATCCTAGAAATAAAAATATTTAGCCAGACATATTTAAGAAAGTATCAAACAAAGAATTAAATAAAATAAAGATCATACTAGACTAGGCTTTGATCTTGTTCTTCAATTCTCTTCTCCAATTCTGTTCTTCACTTTTCTTCTCTTTGGTCTTCAATAACTGCTTCAAAACTGGAATCATATACGAACCCTAAAAGACTACTAAGAGAGCCTATTTATAGATTTTCACCCTTTTAGAATTCTAATTAAACACGGATTTGTATTGTAATTGCCTTATTTTCTATTCTTTCCATGCCATTCCAATCATGCCCCTTACTTAGAAAACAAAATTACACCTTTTGCCATTAACAAATCTTGCCATTTTTGTCATGCGCACGGGCGTTGTTTTGGGTTGAACCGAGTTGGGCTTGACCATTAGCTTCTTGTGATCAATTATTCCATATTTATTCTTCCTTCTTGTATATATTTGCTCCCAATTATTATAAACCTACACAAACAAATACTAATCCTTCCTCGAGGATTAAATCACTAATATAAATGATAAAAACTATATTAAAATTATTAAAATATATAAATAGCATGCAATATGAATATAAATAATTATGTACCTAATTATAAGTAATTATGCCTTATTTTCTACCTAAACACATGCAAAACATATGTAATATACATATAATAATGTTAGTATGCAATGCAACTAACAATTTCAAAAACATCATCAATTTGATAACCCTCATTATTTGTCAAATCATCTATCATGGGATCATTTTCTTTATAATTATCAGTAGAATGCATTTCCTCTCCATGATTTATACATCTTGTGTGAGATTACATTATGCCATGTAGGTGTAGATGTCTTTCCATGTCATCTATATGCTTTTCTTTGGTGTTCAAACAATCTCAACAAGGGCATAAAATCATAGCTTGATCTGCATTCGCTCTTGCAATTCAATGAATGCCTTCACCCCATCTATATATGTCTTATTGAAACCTTCATCCAACTCTTGTCCATATTGTAAAATTTATACCACAATAAAAAAAATATAAGTATTTAAAATTAAGATTACATTCATAAATAACACATGTACATTTTAAAGGTTGATGACACTATCCTTTTACAAACATAAAATACTTACATTTATAAGTATTTAAAATTAAGATTACATTCAAAAAATACTATGCACATCTAAAGGCTTGGTTTAACTTGGATTCATGTAACCTCGAAATTCACAAAGATCAAAAACTTAAATAATGAGAACTTCAAGAGCAATAAGGCGTAAAACTCTTCAATCCAATTTTCATTAATTAAGCTTTATCTTTAATTCTTGATCAAAGGTATAGAATTATTTTCATCAAACTAATAACAAAGTCATGTTCTATAAAAACAAGTAAGTCTAAGTGTGTGATCTCATAATAAAATCATAAGCCTGTAAGCAAGCTCTTCATATCACCTTTCATGCGCTAATATTGATTGTGTAATAGTTTAAATCAATTTAATTCCTATAGATTATAATGACAAGGACAAGGCTTTAAGGTATAATAAACATTTGAAAAATAAAAGTTGTTAGTGAGAAAATATTGATTGTGGTTTACAATTACAAATATAGTTTCTCAGGGCTTTGAACATAATTGAATTCATAAGTTACTACCTTAGCTAGTGAGAAACCAACTATATATTAATTAATCTTTAAACTAAATATTTGCTTCTACTAAGTAACTTGCTTAACCTATTCATGACTAACAAAAAAACTTAAAAAAAGCCCATAGGTAGCAAGTTGTTTTGACAGATTTTTTTTTTAATAGATATACAAAGGTGTGTAACATTAATTTTTTGGAGATTTAAAAAGAAGAAATGATCTTTATAAAGGGAAGCTATCATAAAAATATATAAACTAATTATCTTTTTATTAATTTTCTATTTTTAGTTAAGTATTAATTTCATTAGTAAATATATATAGACTAATTATAGTGTAAATGATTCATTTGAAAGGATCTAAATCTACATAATTAATGAGTTGAATATAAAAGTTATTTAAGCTAAAGTACTTATCAAATAGATTGGACTTGTTCTTTGTATTTTGTTATTAGAGAAAAGCTTTACAACCTTATTTCAATAATAAACTAATAAAGGTTTCTAATTTCCAGACATATTTATAAAATATAAAAAGTTAGTTCTTTTATGTAGAAAACATGCAAAAAGTAGTAATAAGAAACTTAGCTTACTACATCTTAACAATATAAAAACTAAAATAACACTACTCTTACAAATTAAATTATGTCTTCTAATTCTAATCAACCTCTACAAAATGTTAATAGTTTTCAAATATTTTTTTAATATCAATCTTCTTGCTCCCAAAAAAAAAAAAGAAATTTATTCCTTTTAGAAAGACTAATCTTTCCATAATTCAAAATAATGGAGAATAGAATTAATTAACTCTCAAGCTCACTCAATTTCTCAACTAATCTAATCAAAATATACTAATAATTACTTAATTTTTTTCCGCAGCTTCATTTAGATGCTTCAAATACGTAAAAAAAATCATCAACATTCTTCATTCTTGAGAAAGCTTAATGGAAAATATTGCTCAAAGCTTTTTTTCCACCATTCATTACTGACATCCAAAGTTGACTTATGTAACCAATAATAATAATAATAATAATAATAATAATAATAATAATAATAATCAAATTATCAAATGTAAGTTCTAGTAAGAAAAAATGACTGGTTGTGATGCTAATGTAGATGTGGACCCATTTGATGCATATAAAAAATTGATCATTGCTATCATCTACAACTAACTATTCATCTCTTGGAAACGTCCATAGATACCCACAACCGGGTCAACAACTAACAACAACTTTTACAAGCAGCAGGTGCTTCTCAAGCTATATAAATAAATAAATAAATAAATAAAACTACAGACTATACACATTTTTTTTTGTAAATTTCTTCATACATTTAAAAAATGGAATTCAGATTTTTGTGTTTTTTTCATGTTTTCAATCTAATTTTCTTTTATGTTCTTTACTTCGCTTGAATCGAACAACCATTTATTTAGAACATGAAAAACATAGATCTTTTGTATGGAACAAGAATAATGACAACTATTATATATATTGTATATATGTTTTGCATGGATTTGGGTAGAAAATAGGACATATTTATTTATAATTAGGTGCATAAGTATTTCTAAGAGCATTGCATGTATTTATGCATTTTGAGAATTTTAAAATAATTTTTATTATTTAAATTTGTGATTTAACGTCTGAAAAAGGATTATCAATTGCTTATACAAGTTTAGAACAATTGCGAATAGGGATAATAGCGTACGGTACGTGGCCCAACAAAAGCATCTCGGTCCACAACTTTTTGATCATCCAACACAAAATACAAGCAACCAAAATCTAGCCTAAGAAAAAAATTTGGTCCAACCCATCCACCACCTCAGTCTAGCCCAAAACATGAAGCCCATGCAGGTAAAAAACATGAATTGAGTGGCAGAAATGTAATTAAATGGATAAGTAAGGGGCTCGATTGGCATAGTAGAATGGCAAAAATGTGTAAATATGAATAAGAACAGTGGGCACGTTTGGAAACAAATTTGGAACGAGAAGTTGTGTGTGATTGAGAATGGTAGATTTTGTAAATAAGAGGTAAAGCAAGGGTAGAATGGAATAAGAAGAAAACAGGAGCAATAAGAGAAGCACAACATCACGAGGTGAATCTGGTTTTGGTGAACTAACGTCAGGACTGCAGTCTTGATAGTGTGGACCGCGGTCCTATGTGATGAATTTGGGCACAAATTGTATTGGATTTGCAAAAAATTGAGAGGACATGTGGACTATCATTAGTTTTTAATTAGGGTTTTTCTAGACTGTTAGGGAGCATGTACAAATAGGCCCTATTATTCGATTCATTATTGAGTTGCTTTGAGATTGCTATTGATGGCCATAGAGAGAACAGAGGAGATAAACGGGAAGAACAAGAATGTGAAGAACAAGATTAAAGTCTAGTCTAGTATGATCTTTACTTATTTAATTCTTTGTTCAATATTCTTTTAATTATATTTGGCTAAATATTTTAATTTTTAGGATATAATTTAGATTGTAGAATCCTTTGATTTTTATTTTGATTAATCTATTTTGAGGTATTATTCTATTATCTGTGTGCTTAATGCTTTTTATTGATTAGTCACATGTAAACTGATATCTGATTGTTGAACTAACTCGGGAGAGAGGTTCAATAATTGAATAATCAGAGTATAAACCTATTTGAATCAATTGACTAGGAAGTTGTTGATTCTATACGAGGTTGCATGTGATTTCTATGTTTATTGCATTAGTTTATTGATTGTACGCCTCAAGAGGGAATATTAAGTGATTTAACTAAAAAGATCAAGATGCCTCAGGAGAGGGTTTTGATTACTAGTGCTATAACCTACAAGAATAGAATTTAGATTAATTGAAATAAAGATTAAAGGTAAATACATAATGTTTTACTATCTTAGAATCATAGTTAATATAATTTTAAAATTAGCAATTGTTTAATTTCTGTCTAATTTTAGTTTAGATTATTAAAACATCAATTTGACACCTTAATAAAATTAATACTAAAATTAGATTGGGATTTGAGATTTTAACCATAAACCGTCTCTAGAGGATGATATCTAGTATTTCATCGTGTATTACTATTGTGATCCTGTATACTTGTAGTAATCTTAACAACAACCCCTTATTTGAAAAGATTAACCCACATCATTTGCTCAAAATGGAAGAAAAAGCAAACAAATTGAACAAGACAAGGGATATTATAAACAAATAGTGTAACAATAAAAAGTGGTACCTTCACAATGTGATGCAAAATTACCTCGTTCCTTGATGAAAGAGTGGGTTTTCCTCTACAAATGTGTTGTTCTTGCACTGAGCCTCGTTGCTGGGTTTACTATTATGGTGAGCTTTGTTACAACAAATGGTTTGCCGGTGCTGTGTAAAAAGTAAAGAGATGCAAAGTCATTGTAGTGAGCCTCATTGCTGGGTTCCAAGCCTGCAAGAAGACTCCCATTATAGGATTTCAAGCCTACTTGCTGGTTTCAAGCCTGCAAGAACACTAGGTTTCAAGCCTTGTTGCTGGGTTTC
The DNA here is from genome assembly GCA_030144865.1 of Tinospora cordifolia. Classification (NCBI taxonomy): domain Eukaryota; kingdom Viridiplantae; phylum Streptophyta; class Magnoliopsida; order Ranunculales; family Menispermaceae; genus Tinospora; species Tinospora cordifolia. The sequence continues at coordinate 11,108 of JAJIYU010013393.1, forward strand.
AACTACATACAATGGTTGAGGGATTTGTACCTTTGATAGGGTTTGTTGTTTCTGTCATTGCTACAGACTAGGGCAGAGAGAGGTGCATTCTACTGTGAGATTATGAGTGAAGTGCGAGAGACTGTGCAACAATGGAAGATCGAACGAAGAGGGATTTGTAAATAGAGAGTCGATGGGGATGCAAACAAGGAGTGCATTGCTATATGGCAGAAAGAGATGCAAACTTCAAGTTGATGGAAATGCAAATAGAGGGTTTGTGGTTCAGTGTTGTAGGGTAGAAAAAACAAAGAATCTCTGTTTAAAGAAAAGTCGATGAGGATGCAATCGATGGGAATGCAATCAGAGAGTGGATGGGACTTTCTTTGAGTGTTAGCATTGTGATGGGAAAGTTGAAACCAGAGAATGCGAGAGAGCTTTGTTACCGTGCAAGAGATATTCGTTAGTCATTGAGGGTTTGTAAAAGAGCAGTCCTTTAAGGTGAAGCCTATTTCATCGTCAAATATCAAAATTTGGGCCTGAGTTATTCCTGCCTTCATGGCTATAGCCATTATTTTTGTAGCTAAACATAATTGTTTGTTTGCTATAACTATTTTTGTAGTTAAATATAATTATGTGTTGTAAATACTACACTAATTAGCTATAACATAATTATTCATTGTTAAAATAAATTTTGATGTACAAAATTTATATTTACTAAATTATTATTTTTTGTTACCATTTAGAGATAAAAGAAGATTTCATAACTAAATTATGTATTTATAAATAAAAACTTTTTCATTGCTATAAGTTTGTTACTAAATACCCTTTGTGTTGTAGTGTGAGGACTAGATTTGAGATGTCATGCATTTTCTAATATGCATGGATTGGTTATGATAATAAACCTAGGAGGATAATTTGCATGTTTGATTCCATAATTCCATGTTTGTTTGCCTTATATCATCATGATGCATGCTATGTGATGTTTTATCCATGACGATCTTGTGAAATGAATGTTACATGAAATGCTAGGGACTATGATAGGAATGAGGTATATATTATATTGTCTTTAAGATATATCGACCATACACGATTATGTGTAATAAACATGTCGATGATAAATGCGATGTTGTCATAGAATATGATGTTTTCCTTGTGAATTCATAATGATAAATGATATTACTCATGCATTCAATAATCAATATATTATTTGGCTTATGGATGTTTATTACATATGATAAAATGGATCAAGATAATAATCAACTGTTTAGGATAGTTGACATTAAGGTGCTATTGGTAGTCCACCATTACGTTAAAATAGGGCTGCAACGACAATCAAAATATTACCTTTTTTCATAAATGTCATAACATGATTCTTTTAATGACATTTTGTTGCAAACGTGCTCATTGTCTACATATAAATTTTATAGAAGATATTTTGTTTGCAAACGATGTCATATATTAGTATTATGACCTTTTACGAACATTATATTTTATTATCATATTAAGATGTTTATACGAAACATATTAAAATAGTCTTACAAATTTTATCACATCATTGTTTTCAAATGTCATAGTACATATCAACATTTACGTTTTGAAAAATGTTGTACATGCACTATAAGCTACAACAACAATCCAAACATAACCTTTTTCCAAAAGGTCTTAAAAGACTAAATTTGTTGAAGCCCCTTCCCAAGGTTGAAGGGCAGCTCAACCAGCACAGTGACTCGACGAACCCACTCACTATGTCAAGTTCATTCGATCACTAGTAAGCCTTTGCAATTGCAGCAACAAGTGATATCAGAATAATTTAATGATTCAAGTGCAAAAGTAAGCAAACATTACAGAGAGTTATCATTTAAATTATATATTAGCCCATTTTAGAAATACATAATTGACCATATTTACATATACAAAAAATGACCAAGGCAATGAAAAGGAGCTGCCAAGGGACTAAGCTATCACCACGCCTTTCCCTTTGTTAGCCACCAAGGAACTTGAAGCGTTATTAGAATAGTGAGCCTAAATTTCAACACGACTCAGTGAGTAGTAAAACCAGCACATTACATATAACCAACATTTTCAAAAATAGTGCATGTACGCATGAACAGTAGTAATGAAATAAAGCTTAAAAGCATGGCATAGAGTAAAAACATTTATAAACAATGCATTAGTTATAGAAGAATATTTCAAATACATGCTAGTTAAAAACTGTATTCGAGCTAGGGTTTCAAATCATCAAATCCAACCCTATGGTTATCGTTCGAGTTCGTCGTGAGTTAGGCGTACCGACTATTCAAGCGGGTCATGAGCTAGGGGTATTCCTCGAATACCCTAACCTTGTGCTCGGTCCTCAAGTGCCATCATTAGAGCACATTGAAAGCTAGGCGCATTGATCATATGCCTTAACCCCACACTTGGACCTTGAGTCTAATTTTAATCACATAGTGTGCCCTGACCCCGCGCTCAGACCTTGAGCCTATGGTCTCATTATCGGTGTACATTTATATACACTTCAAACTAATTGATGTAACTCAAATCACATGAACCAATTAAACCCATGTCATTCACTCATGTTTTATGAAAGGAATACTAGTTAAAGTAAACACATGAATTAAACTACTCACCTCGGGTCTCGTGTACCGATGTCCTATCGACACTCGGCTCAGTCCTATAGTATATGCTCAGATTTGCATTATTTAAAGCCAATTTCAGCTCATTTGAGAAATGTGGCTCAACTCTAGTCCCACTATCCCTAACTAGTCTCAATCAACCAAAATTTGACTCG
>JAJIYU010013394.1:0-13871 GCA_030144865.1 Tinospora cordifolia
TATATGTCACCGTTTGAAACCGACGTGCTGCAAGGTGGATCGTAAGGATTCCCAACCGTAGCTGTAGGTTACAGCTAGTAGTCTTTGGGAGTTAGTACAAGGTTGCAGGAAGTACCCTCTCTTAGGCTATGATGCTAAGGACTTGACTGATTTTAGATAGTTTCTCGAGACTTTCTATGATTAGACGAGATCACAGGGAATATCGAGAGGCATCTCAACCCTCTTCCGGTCGTAGATCGCAACGGAAACAAATAATTGTTTGAAACGCATGATGTGTGTAAATGTTTGAATGTTTTGAATTTTGCTTTGTATAATGCTTGTGATGTGTAGAGATGATCCACTAGGCTTTCAAGCTCACCCAATATTTGTTTTATAGGTAACCACCGAGACGAAGTTTGACCGGACTTCATTTCCACTAATTTTGTCTTGTTTTCGAAGTAGTTGGGTAATACTTTCTCTTTTTGCTATAATATGTAAGCCTAGTCAATATTTTGTTGTTTCGTTTTGTTTTACTGACGATATGTAATTGAACATTTTGTCAATGTACAAATGAAAACTCTTTTGACTATAGTACTAAGGCTAGCTTAAGCTTTTGAACAAAGTTTTTGTTACACTGCATGTTTTATTCATATTTCGGATTTAATCTTATTTTGAAAAATAAATTATTTGCAAAACTAAGAAAGAATTAAGTAGCATTCCAAATTATCATCGGACGACGATCCCCGAGTGAGACGACACATGAATGGAGGTTTGGTCGAAAAGTTGGGGTGTTACGTTGCTACCGTAAATTAGGAAACAAAAGAACAAAGAACGAAGTTGGGGTTTGTGATTTGGGTGAAAGAAGAAGAAAACAAATTTTAGATCTGGAAATTTTGCTGGTTTGGAAAAAGAACAAAGAGAAAAACCAGAAAATCCACCCTTGTATACTTGTTGGCCTGTGAAGAAAAGAAAGAATGAAACTAGCTCATTTTGGTCGTGCGATGAAGAAGAAGAACAAAGAGGAAGGGAACCCAACTACGATCTGCAGTTGCTGCACGAGGAAGGAGAAGAATGCACTGCCATGTGTTTGCTACATGAAGAACAAGTTGGGCATTTTGTTGTGCAGTGACTTATGAACAGAGAAGAAGAACGACGAAGACGCACTGCTAGTTCGTGAAGAAGGGGATTTTGGCTCCTTAGGGCAGATTTGCGAAGGTGATGCCCTAGATATCAACCTTTTTTGGTTGGATTTTTTAGGCATGAAAGCGATGAACAATGATTTCCTAGATTGGAGTTTTTGCATAGAAAAGCTTTAAAAACAGATATCAGATCTTTAGTTGTTTGTTTGAGGGATTTTCGAAAGGGTTGTAGAGCATAAAGAAATCAAATCCGTGAAGAATGAGTTGCGAAAGGGTTCAAGGGTTTTGACATTCGAAACCGTTTGAGGTTTTGGTGAGCACGTTTTCCCTAATGAATGCATCTTTTACCATCTTTTACCATCTTTTACCATTTTTAAGTTATCATGGATAAAACATAAGGACTTGGAAATTTATTATGATGATGTTGAATTTTAGATTGATAAATTCGGATATGTATTTTAAAATTGATAATTTGACTTGTTTGAATGCGAAGAAAGGCATTTAAATGTTTAGAACTCTCCATAGTTAAAAATTAGTATTTGGAGGCCATATTGAAGGTTTCAGTTTGGAACCTTTAGATTTAATATTAAAGAATTATTTACCTTTTATGGATGTGAAGAATGAATTTTTGAAGGTCTAGAATCTTTTATAGGTAAAAAATGGGAGTTTTGGACCCGATAATTGGGATTTTGATATTTAGAAGTCTTATTTTATTCATAACAAATTTACTTATAATATGAATAGATTATTTGAATTTTTGGAATGCTAAGAACTTGTCAGAGTAATTAGGAACTTGCAAAACAGAAAATGGAGATTTTGGAGGTTTCATTTTAGTTTTTATTTATTGAACTATTGTTATCTATTTGAATGGAGATTTGTGGATGTGGAATGAATTCTATTCGAAGTTCAGGGGGTTCGAAAACTCGGAGAAATTGTTTTATTTTGATTATATGAAAATTTGAAAATTTGGAATAATCTTGAATCAGTTGAAATTGATATTTGGACTTTATAATTATTTTAGAAATTATTTAAGCTTAAGAATATTTCGAATGAGATTGAATGTGAGTTAGGAACTTAGAAAAGTTTTATTGATTGTCGAATATCAGATTTTAAAATCTTAGAGTATCGAATATCTCTAGGGAAAGCAAGATAGCCCTGAAGGTCTGTAAAATCTGGTGGGCAGGATTTCTTTGCTCGTACGTATTATGTAGATTTAAAATTTGAAACATTTGTTTAAATAGTTTTAGATTAATTAAGATTGCCTTTGGAAACTAATTGAACTTGTTTGTAGTGCTTGGGTGATCTTATGATGAATGATTATTTATTTATTGCATGCATAAATAGGAAAACTGCATTTAGGTAGCATTCTTTATTTATTTGACTGCCACTTTAATTTCATGCAATATTTGATAAATTTTCTATTGCATGTGTGATGCTTTGGTATGATTGAATTTGTTTGTAAAACTAAAAATAAGATGAAGGATTATTAAGAATCCACGTACTGGTGCGATCGACGAGCCTGAAGTGAATCAAGGTGGCATCTTCTATATGTCACCATTTGAGATTGCTGAGCCACAAGGCAGATCGTAAGTATTCTCAACCTTGAGTTGCTTGCGATAGCTCGAAGTCCTTGGGAGACGGTACGACACTGTAGTAAGTACACTCCCTTGGATTGTGATTCTGACAGGTAACTACCCTTAGGTGTTACCTGAGATTTGTCTCTACTTCAGATCCCAGGGAATACTGAGAGTTATCTCAACACTTTTCTGATCTTAGATTACAACCAAAACAATTGAATGTTTGAACGTCTCATGTTTGAAAATGTATGTAATGTTTTAAATTTTGATTTGTATAATACGTGTGATGTATAGGAATGATCACTTAGCTTTCTAGCTCACCCTAATCTTTATTTTTCAGGTACTCACAGAAGTGGAGTACAATGATAGCCTTATCAGTCAGAATAGTGTAGTGATGAGTTTTGTGTAAGGGTCTACTCATTTTAGTTTTGTTTTCATTTTGTTATAGTTTGAATAGAAAAATCTTGTAACTATCTCTTTTACTGAACCGATATACATGTATCTCATTTTATTTTGGACTTGAAAAGTATTTCAATGCTTTAATGTAACAATTGACTGATATTATATGTTTAATAATTACCGTTTTAATAGAAGTTTTTGAAGTGATTCTGTGCGTGATTTGTGATTCGTGATTCGTGATTTTTGATTTTAGTTTGTTTTGCTAACTGTGGAAATCTAGTGAATAAGTGGAAAGTTATTTTGATCTTTTATTTTATTTTATGCGAACTGTGTTTCCATATATTTTTTTGAGAACTATCTATCAAGAACTTGAATTTGAAGAAAGAAATTTTTGACAGGAATATTCTTAAGTAGTATTCCGATTCTCAACTGGCGACGATCCGAGCGTGAGGCATCTCTGCCAAGGGGTTGCATCCCCACTAGACCCCTAACACGTGACGAGAGGTCCAAATTGGGAGTCGGGGTGTTACACTTACTATCTCTTTCACATAGAGTTCACCTAGTTTACTGACTTGGTATATGGATCTAATGGGCAAGAAGTGTGCCACCTTAGCGATCCACAGCCACCCAAATAGTATCCTCCTCTTTTTGATTCCTAGGTAACCCGCTAACAAAATCCATGACAATGTTATCCCACTTCCATTCTGGCATTGAAAGTAGTCGTAACATTCTAGAGGGCTTTTGATGTTCTGCGTTTACCTGCTAATGAGTTTGGTACTTGGAGATATACTTAGCTACATTTCTCTTCATTCTCCTATACTAATAGGTTTTTCAGAGGTTTTGATATATCTTATCTCCTCCTAGATGAATTGCATACTTTGTCTAATGGGCTTCGTTTAGAATGGTTTGTCTACTCTATCCATTTTGAGGTATGCAAATTCTATCCTTGAATCTTAGGGTATTTTCGACATCCATCCTAAGGTCAGTATGCTTACACTGTTCAACTCCTTGTGTCAGTCTTCTGAGCTACTTGTCTCACCTTTATTCTTCCCTGATCTGATGTAGAAGATCCGATTGGCAAGTCATGTTGTAAAGATAGGCTTGGTTGTCATTCAAGGTCTCACCTTGTCTAAAGTCCTCAATTAGTTGATACATCTGGCCCTTTTCCTCTTCCTGCTTTCTAAATTTTCTACTTAGGGCATCTGCTACCACATTAGCTTTTCTCTGATAGTAATGTAGCTGGTAGTCGTAGTCTTTAAGGAATTCCATCCACCTACATTGCCCGAGGTTTAATTCCTTCTGGGTATATATGTATTTCAGACTTTTGTGATTTAAAAATAGGTCAAACCTTTCGCCATACAAGTAATGCCTCCATATCTTTAGGGTAAACACTATGGCTGCCATTTTTAAGTCATGTGTTGGGTAGTTTTTCTCATGGATCTTTAGTTATCGTGAGGCATAGGCAACAACCTTTCCTTCTCACATTAAGACTGCACCCAATCCATTCTGTGAAGCATCTATGTATATAACTATGTGATACCATGAGTCAGAACAACTAATATAGGGGCCGAAGTCACTCTCCTCTTTGGTTCTTGGAATGATTGTTCACATTTCTCATTCTAAGTAAACTTAACTTTTTTTTTCGTCAGCCTAATCGTGGGGTTCGCTAGTTTGGAAAAGTCTTGTATGAAGTATGAATCTTTTCTAGTATCTAGCTAGGCCCAAGAAGCTCTTGATCTTTATGACTGTCTCGGGTTGTTTCCAATCTATTACAACTTTCACCTTTTCAAGATCTATAGAAATGCCTTATGCTGATACTAGATGACTAAGAAATTTGACTGCCTTCATTTAGAATTCATACTTGCTGTACTTAGCATACAGTTGGTGTCTTCTAAGTGTTTCCAACACGATCTTCAGGAGTTCTAGGTGTTCCTCTTTCGACTTGGAGTATATTAGGATCTCGTCAATAAATACCATGACAAACTGGTGAGGATATTGCCTAAATACTTGATTGATAGTTCGTGAATGTTGCCGAAGTATTAGTTAAACCAAAGGGCATCACCATAAACTCGAAGTGTCCATATAAGGTTCTAAAGGTTGTCTTGTGAATGTTTGATTCATGGACCCTCAACTAATGATACCTTGACCTAAGATCAATTTTTGAGAAATGAGTGGCTCCTCTCAATTGATCGAAAATGTCATCTATCCTGGGTAAGGGATACTTGTTCTTTACTGTTGCCTGGTTCAGCTTTCGATAGTCGACACAGAGTCTCATAGATTCATCCTTCTTTTTCATGAACAACATTGGAGCTCCTTAAGGAGATTCACTTGGTCTGATGAATCCTTTCTCCTGGAGCTTGTCAAGTTGGGCCTTCAAATCGACCAATTCCACTAGTGCCATTTGGTATGGAGGTATAACTATGGAATTGGTTCTAGGGTGGAGTTCAATCTTGAACTCTACATCTCTAGTTGGTGGTAGTCTAGGTAAGTCATCAGGGAATACATCTTCATAGTCTCATACTACTTCTAGGCTCTGGATCTTTTTTTGTTCTTCAGAGTCATTCTCTAGGAGTTTCTCAAGTTCATCATTCTACCTTAAGCAGTTCAACATGGCTATCATTGAGCTCCTAGGCAATCTCTGGATATTACCATTGATTCTAAAGGCTTCTCCTGAAGGTAACATTATCTTCACTCTTCTCTTGGGACAATTGATTTATGCTTGATACTGATCTAACCAGTTCATACCCAGACATTGTACCCGTAAAATGGAAGTACCTTGAGATCGATCGAAATCAACTTATCTCCAATTCTAAGATCACAGCTACATATTCTTTTTGAAGTGATAGTAGTTCCTATGGACGTAAACACATTTAAAGTAATAGGCAAGGTCCTTGTTACTAGTTGCAATCTATTAAGCAATTCTTCCAAAACAAAAGATTTCATAGCACATGAATGAAACAACAATTTCATAGTGACATTAAATAACAGGAATGTACTTTCCATCGTGGGAACTTGTTCCTGAGCAATCGCGAACACTTTGGCTTTGTTTTGCCCATGACCCTAGTTTTGATTCTGCCCCTGGTTATTATTTGGTTGGGGTTTTCGCTATTGAGGACGTCCATTTTGTCCTCCTCTCTGATGTTGTTGTTGTTGGGGTGCCTGGATTTGGTAGGATAGAACTTCCCCAGATGCCCTAGCTAGTTGCAATAATAACACAACCCTTGTTCTTTTACGTGCTCCTTCCATTCATCTTTGTTTGGCCTTGCTTGTTGCAGACCTTGGGATGCCTTATTTCCACCATTTTGTTGATGGATGTTCTGTCTCTTATGAGGGCTTTGATGGTCTTTGCCATTTCTAGACCTCTTATTCTTGTTCGTTAACTTCTGCTCGAAGTTCAACTCTTGCTCTAAGGTCAATGCCCTCTTTACGACTAGTCCGTACGTTTTCACGCTTAATGTCCTTATTATCTTTTGGATCTCAATCTTGAGACCCTAAAAAAATCATTTGACCTTCATCTTCTCTTCCCTAATTAGTTCAAGTGAAAACTTGACCAACTCAGTAAATTTTACCTCATACTTGCCACCATCATATCCCTTTGGTTCAGCCTAACAAAGTCCTCCTGCATCTTCGCCATTGTTGCTTCAGGGAAAAACATCTCATAGAATATTTCCATGAATTCTTCCTAATTCATTTGCCTGACGTTCATATTCAGTCAACCTTCATCATCTGCCACCAACTTCTAGCTGGTTCCTTGAACTAATGGGCGGCCAGTGCCACCCTACTATGACCCGTTACTTTTAATACGTCCAAGTGTTCTTCCAACTCCTGGTACCAAAGGTCAGTTGTTAAGCAATCAACAATTCCATCAAATTGTGATGGTTGGAGTTTCTTTAACTCCAGTCGAATTTTTTTCGCTCACTGTTTTCTAGATCTTCTTGTACCCCCTGAAGAATTGGGATTTCAGGCACTGGCTGCTGCGCCAGAATAAGTCCCTATACCTACAGCTGCAGTGCCACCTGAGGCATCATTTGAGGTAGTGCCCTCATGATCTGTTCTATAACCCTTCTTGTAACCTTTATCAGCATATTCTCCATTTGGGTCTCAGCCACGTTATTTAGTATTTCCTACCCTCGCGAGTCAATCTCGTCAGATGTGGTAGCTCCAGTAGCGTATCTTCTGGGTCCAACCATTATCTAAAAATCAAGTTGATTTAGTACTCATTTTCGTAGTTTTCGTTTCGTTCGCACTATCATGACTCTAGGTTCTCAATTTGTTCAGTAGCTTATTGGTTTGTTCTTCTAAGTTCTGCTGTTCTTGGGTACATGATTTGGTTTCATGCATATTTAAGCAATAAGAATATCATACATTCAATCATTCAATAATGCAAGTTCACGCTGGCATAGCAAAATTCTAGGTTTTCGCTTATGCCTCCAAGTTTGTGTCTCATTCCTCCCTTGCCCTTCGACATGGGCTTCCATTTAAAGGTTTTGCTACACCCAATCAATTTTGCAAATGTCTCGACAACTAAGGTTGCCTAAGCCCACTACATGTGATCGTCCCATTCCAGCCAGGCATAAGGAACAAGTTCTTCCAGAACCACCAATCATTCACCAAAATACAATTATCATGATTATAACCAAGAAAAACTAGACTTATCAAAAGCTATCAAACTAACCTATAAAGAAGGGACTCCTCAAATCTATACAATCACGTCCCCTTTATCGGATGTCGAAGGACCTAAATTAATTAGAAGATTAGCAAGCTCAAAAATGATGATGGCTTAGTAAATAGTAATCCCACATTTACAACTCATGGAAAATGTTATGAAATAACTAGTATGTATGCATGAATAGATGAAATAACATGAAGAAGTAGAAACACATGAATAGCTCAATGAATATGAATTTTGTAATGGGCACATAAGTCAATTGGCAAGCTCCAATATTTGTATCTAGCTTGACCCTTGCCGAGCTAGGGGTAACATCGTAATATTTCCAAGCCTAAAGCCATGTCTATCTCCTTCCATGTGTTTAAAAATAGTTTTTCCAACACAAATACCATATGCAAGTTCAACATCTCTACTATAAAGATCTAGGTATGACCTCAAAAATTTGGAATTTGCCCCTCAACGAATCAAGGTGAAACCTCAAAATCTCAAGGAAATAAAACATCCATTTCATATGAATTTTCCACCAACATATGCAAGAAAACATAAAACATGTAGTCATATAAATCAAATGCCTAAGTAAATAAATTGAAATTACTACTAATAGACACTTTGCTTCCTAACTTTCCTTATGTGTACCATGATGAATACCACTCAACTTGTGCATAACACATAATTACTCATTATTTGCTAAAGTGCACAATATTGGCTCGTCTTTCTTCTAATTATACAAGTCAATCTTTAGTAACCAATGTTTTACTAAGTCCATAGTTGGTCAGCGGATCGTCTTTAGATCAACTTTGGTCCCTAGGGCCAACTCAACATAGTTTGGTCTGCTCAACAGGTCTAGAAGTTACTTGTGCTTACTGTGCACATTATTCTCTTAAAATCACCTCTGTGCAACGATTTTGTCAAATTTTCTGTTGGTAAGTGTTCATCTGATTCACACGAAAATTTTCAAAGTTAATCTACACTTGTAAAACTACCCTCTAGATTTATTTCATGATTTTAGACATATTTTGTACCCTTTCTACTCCCATCTTTCAGTTTCTAGTTCTACACAAATGAATATGGAATAGGCATCAACTGTACTACTATCATAGTCTCTCATATCCAACTAAGGGGAACTTTACGCTCTGTAGTTTTAAGTATTTCAGCCCTCAAGTCATGCGATTCTCAACTCAATTCATCATTCAAAACAGAGACTACATGTTTAATATCTTGTAGCATAACGCTAGTCTACTAATAGGTCATTAACCATACGTTTGTGCTATGTACACGACCACTACTTTCATTTTCTAATTTCAGCATAAAAAATAGAGGTCAGGCATTTAATTTCGTGTTGAGGATAGAGGTGCGATTGCCCAAAATATGATTCTCATCTTTCCATAAGCATCACAATTGAACCATTCATCACAAACAAAATATACTTCAAGGTTTCTAAACTAAGTTGAATAATTCAACACACATGGTGTTTTCATTTCCAAATTTCACTCACCCTAACCTTATGTTATATGATGTCAATTGACGTTAGAATTCCGTGAAAATTAGTCAAGTCATAGCTTAAATTTAACGACGAAAGGCCCATGTTCAGCCATGGAATTTGTCTCAATTCAACACCAAATCGTACATTACCAATAGCAACTATCATGTTATCTATTGCTGGTTACTAAATCTACAAATTGTATTCAAGTTGTATCATTTTACCTCAAAAGAATGTTCACTCCTTGTAGAATCCCCTTCCCTAATGGCAGTCCTTATCTACTGTTGCAATAAGCTTGACGTCCAACTATGTTAATCTAGTCCTCTATCCCTTTGAATTTCCAACAGGAGCTTATGTATTTTGGCTCTTCTCAACCAGCAATAATAAGTGGATTCAGAAGAGGAGTTTAGGAATGAGATGAAATAGGAGAGAAAAAGAAATTTCTTGGAGAAAGGAGAATGAATTTTAAAGGAGTTCCTGAATTTCTTTCATTGCCACGTAACCTTGTAAATTGCTACTTTGCATTTTCTTCCCATGCTTGTTGCCACCTCAAGCTGGAGGTGTCTAGTGCACATTTCAATCTCCACTCGTCAACATAAAATGGGCCATCACGTTTAATTTATGATGGTCACCTTGTGGTTATTACGGTAAAGTATTTTCTTTTGTAATGTTATTGCCTTGCCCATTGTTTTAGGCTTCAAACTTTAATGTGCAAACAGAGTTTAGTAATTTATTCTAAAAATATATATATCCGAGACAGGCACGCCAATTTTACCGAACGAGGGTCCTTACAATTGCCCATATCTTTTACATGATTCGTGTGTATACACAGCTTATTTTGCATATTCTGTTTAGAAAAAAAGAAATTTTATAATATATAAACTTAAAACTGGAGGATGTGAGGCTGTTGTGTTGGACCCCTTTCCTAACGAAAAAAGGTGACTTGATTGGTACAGTAACCCAACAAACTTACCACCACCGTTAGACTCGTTAAATCACCATTAAAGCTGTCCATTGTAAGTCGAACTATCTAATGAACACATCTTCATTCATTCAACAACTTTAAATTAATAAAAAAGTTGGATAGTAGTACATAGGATTGTTATGTTGGATAGAAGTACATACTATTTTTATGTTGCAAAACATATTACAAAGAAATTGTATGTCTAACAGACAAAATGACATACGTGATGCAGTGAAATATAAAATTACAATGAAAGATTTAAAAACACTTATTTAGTCAATTACAATGATTTTTCCTTGTCTATCCCAGAAGGCCCTGAAAAGATAGAAGAAAAAGTGAGCCTAGTCCACGTAGCTCAGTTAGTAATAGTCCTGAATTGTTAGTATATATTCAAAATATGCATGCATTAAGATGCCAATATAACAATAACAAGTTTATTCCATATAATATTACATCATCACAAAAAATCCAAAAATCATGGCAATATAGTATACCTGTCCACAATTATCATCATTCATACTTAGTGGATCTAAAATTCTTGAAAGTATTGGGTCAACGCCAAGTATACCTACTACAATCTTGCAAATCTGAAGCTAAACCATACTCAACATAGCTGGGATTCCTAAAAAAGTCTAGGGTTAACACCCATCAAACCTAATGCAATCTCGCAAATCTAAAGCTACATCGCCTCAAAGACTTGAAGTAGAGCATGCAAACTTGGAGGAATTATACACATAAAATTCCATAATTTTTGATAAAACTAGTTAAATCAATCATTTTATGAAATTCAAATTAAAATAGACAAACTAGTTAAATCAATCATTTTATGAAATTCAAAGTAGAATATAGATGCAGGTCAACATAAAGCTAATTTAGAACATATAAAGAAAATGCCAAAGAAAAAAAAACTCATAGTGGGTGGAAATTGAGAAATTGGTTCACTACAAAGTCAATTGGTTATTTTGTGAACATCATTATAAATACAGTAGTATCACTATATTTGCATCTACTATATTATTATTATCCTATTTTTTTGATCAAAATTATCATAATTCTCTTAATCATTGGTATTCGAGGTCCTTGAGGTACAAACTATCCCTAATCTAGGTTTGAAAGTGTGTAAAAACACATAAAATTAAGAGTTGGTTTTTTGCCCCGAAGTGCGGTGCCCTACTACTCTGCGTTGTAATTTATCGACCATGGCCTTTTCTTGGGATGATTTTTCTTCCATTTTCTCTTGTTTTGATCAATACTCCCTAAAAAACTTGAATCCACATATAAGTGAATAGTTATCAGTCATAAACTCACATATTTAACCATCATTTCATCATCAACATCAAAGGAAACATCAAAGAAAATTTAGATGGAAAGTATATCTTTAGAAGCTATATAACTAGCCAACTTTTGTCACCTTGTTCTCACTCCTCGATGATCCATTCTTTGATCTTTTGGTGGAGTTTTTTACTCCCCAACTCCTTTTGTCAGACACTATAAAATTAGGATTCCCTCCCTTTGTTTCTTTCCATAATCATCACCAAGTTGCTGAAGAAGACATTTAAAATTAGGGAGATGGGACATGTATTTATAGAGGTTCTTGAATGGGTTTTTCTTGAGACCTCATGCTCCATATGCTACATGGTAGAACATCTTTGCTAGGTGGCACTACAAGCTGCCAGCTCATGCTTTGTTTTGTGCCATATGGTGTCACATGGGGTCTAGGTGTCCCCTTAAAGTAGCCCAAATTGCTATAATCAACGACCTTTTAGGGCTTCTAAAAAGGGGTTGACGTGGAATGCTACAACGCCTTTTATAACAATTTTTTGCACTTTATCAAATTTCTCATACAAATCTCATATTTTCCTTTATTGCTTGTTTTTCCAGTTTTGCTCATCCTTTTGCATCTTAATAATGAAAATACCCTCATTATAAAATTAACTACAATTTCACCTAAAATTCATTTTTTCGACTCAAAATAATATAATTTTTACATAAAACTTAATAAATTTGGATTATAAAAAAATAATGGTTGTTTTAATCTGTCCCTCTTAAATATGATTTTGTCCTTGAAATCCTCACAATTACACAAGATTAGGAAATTGTTCTTTCATATAATCTTTTTGTTTCTACAAACTTGCAATTTGACCTTAATCATTGGAATCATTTTGTTCCTCAACTTCTTTACAGTATGGCCATCTATCGCCATAGACAACTCATTGATCAAACTATTGGGCTTTAGCTCAATTTGCCTCTGATCCAACACATGGGATAGATTTGGATACTATTTCCTCAACATTGAGACATGAAGACATTGTGTATTCCTACTAGCCAAGGGGCTAATGCCAAGTGGTGGGCTACTAGACCAATCTTTTTGAAGACCTTGAAAAGTTTGAAAAATCTAGGAGTCGGTTTACTCCAAATTCCAAACCTATTATGTCCTTTCCTAGTTGACACTTTTAGAAGTACATGATCACCCTCATCAAATGATAGGACCTTCTTTTGATTATTGACATATCTTTGGGAATCTTGAACTATCCACAACCTCGTAAGTTTATCAATTCATTTGCTCCTGAGTAAAATCTAGCCATAACACAAATTTATCTCCCACATTAGACTAGCATGTTGAGATCTATATGTTCTTTTGTATAAGTCCTCAAGTGGTGCCATGTTGATATTGGAAAATTGTTGTTGTAAGCAACTTCACACAAGGGTATGTCATCCTCCTAGCTTTTGCCAAAGTCTAAGACACGTGTTTGAAGCATATATTCAAGAACTTGGATCGATCTCTTTGATTGTCCATCTTACCGAGAATGGAATGTTGTGCTAAGGTTTACCTTTGTTCGTAACTAAATTTAGAGGCATTTCCAAAATTGGGACATGAATTCTGGATCTTGATTCAAGATAATGAAAATTGGAAACTACCTCTCATATGTATAGTTAGATTAAATGATTTATTATGTCTTTGCAATATATTAGGAGAAAATGTGTAGAATTGGTCAACTAATCCACAATGATCCAAATTGCATTATATAACACCTAAACCTCTAGTCACCAGACTGCACCACGACCAAATTATATAAATGCCCTCAGTGTGATAAACACAAGGAGATGAATGAACATTTAATAATAAATACAAGGCCAAAAAAAGGTTGGACATACTACATTAGTAGCACATTTCGACTAGTGATCATAAAATGTACCAAATAACACAAATTATGATGAAATAAATAAAATGTTAAATAATACCGTGTACAAGTTCCTATATAATAAAATGAAATTTTGTTATAAATAAGTCTGGCCTATTGGTCAATATGTTAATATTAAATTGAAAGAACTAAAAACATATGGCTCATTGATTGACACAAACAAAGTCCAATAGTAAACTCATCAGTGATCTACTTCTGATAGCACCACTAGAAAGGGTTGTTAGAAATTATACTGATTAATAATTACCTGAAAAAATACAATGCAAGGTGTAAGCTCAAAGATCCTAATGGATCAAACCAAATCTTTCATACATTATTTTAGTCAAACATTCACATATATGCCAAACACTTGTAAATCATTAGGTGTTTTAAACAATAGGTTGTTGTTTAGGGTTGACTTTTAGACAAAAAAGATTATCTTCGGTATTCTTAGTATCCATCAATTTGTATTTTAATCCAAA
>JAJIYU010013395.1:0-13884 GCA_030144865.1 Tinospora cordifolia
ATTCTAATTTCTCAAGTAATACACTTATTACTTAATACTTTCACCAAAAATCATGTATTACCATTTAATACACATATTGATTAATACCATTGCCAAAAATTTTGTATTTCTATATAATCATGTATTTCTCATTTATAATTCATTAATTTATATAGAAAAATAAATATCGAACCCGTCGACTAAATGTCCAAAAATACGGGTCATTACAATTTACATTGGTCAATCTTCATGAGGGGTAATCTCAATTTGATAAGGATCCATTTATTCTTACATCACAAACAAGACAAGTTTTCTCTAGAATAGACAATGAAACATCTAACTAGTATGTTGTTTTGAGAGCTCCTCCAAGAGATTTTCATGAGTTGCAAGCATATGAGAAAAGTATAAACTTGACACATGAGCCTATGAATATGTCAACATTTGAAGATGGAAACATGGAACACTATGCTAGGACTGACCTAAATGGCACTATTTTGTGAATAATGTAAGCATTAAGTTCTATAATATAACTGATTGAATTTTTTCTTGATTAAATTTTGTGATAGTTATTTATTGCATCTAAAGTAATTAGTTAATTCATTTTTATTTTTGTATCAACAGACATTATATCTTCTATAGCCACTATTACAAAAAAGAAGACTTTAAAAGCTGGTGAAGTAAGTATTCGCTTTTCAGTTACTATCCCTTTTCCCGCAGCTACTATTCTTCTTCTTTAGTATAAGGTAACTACTCTTCATTCACATTTTCAACTTTCATGTCTTTCATGTTCATGATTTATAATGTTTGTTGATTACTATTATAGCTTTTGGTTTAAAATAAACAATGTTGATTACTATTATAGCTTTTGGTTTAAGATTAATAAACAATGTGAAATTTCATCTCTTTCACGTATATATGCTTTTTAAGAAAAATTAATATATAGCTAGGTCTAGGTGTCCAATCCCCTAGTGGGGCTAAGTGTTCGATGGATCATGTAAAACTATACATAGTATCCTTTTTAGTTTTATTCTTATATGGCTTTGTTAGATATTGAGTTACTTTTTCTATTATAGTTGCTATTTAGTTCTTATTCTTATTTTTTAAAAAAATTAATATAATTAACTTCATTTGTTTTTTGATATAGGTATATATATAAAGATTGGAATAATGGAGAACTTGAGTTTATCTTGGATTGTGTATCAAGATGAGACGTGATGATCCTTCAAGAAGAATTTTTGCTTTAGAACTTTTTATTTTTGTTTATTAGGATTAATAACGATAAGTAGTATAAATAATAACTACACTTTTTGATGGATTGTATATATATTTGGCATTATGAAATTTATTATTCTTAAGTGAAACTAAATGAGCCATTTGAAATGATAGGAGAAACGTGTAATAATGTTTATTTTATATTATGAATGTACAGATACAGGTAAATATATGCAATATACATTGTAGTAAAATATTTTTACGATTAAAAAAAATTGACATATATGACTACGTTCAGTTTTCGTTGTAAGATACATGATATAACAACGTGCAGACAATTGTTGTTGAAATATTGCAGCTTTCACAACGGGCACATACATGTTGTTAAGTAATGGACGTACAATAACAACCACCTGACCGTTGTTGAAAGGTTAAAAGGGTAGAGTTTTTGTTAGTTGCAAAGCAAACTAACATTAGAATAGGTATTTAATTGCATTTTATAAGAAATAAGGGAGAATAAATTGAATAATTTCATAATTAGCAATTTTTGCATATAGTTAGGTGTTTGCATTGTTTAATATCTTTTTAAGCCTTGTTTTTAAAGTTTTGATATTCTTTTATGAGGAAATGATGTCTGGGAAAGGAATTGAGTGCATTGCAGGATACAAATTGAAGCACGCAGGAAGAATGCATCATGAGAAAGAAAACAAGAGAAGGAATCATGAGATAGTACCAGAAGACCGTGGTCCAACAACTGAAGACTGCAGTAACAAAAGAAGGACCGAACGAGGACATAACACACTGGTGACCGCGGTCACTAGAATGGGTTATGCACAGAGACAGGACAGACCGCGGTAGACAGCAGGTGGAGAATTTCGGGTTTTTGTCATAAAAATCACTGACCGCAGTCAGTGATCGCGGTCATTCGAGTAATAATCAGGATTTTTATAATTTTTAGGGTTTTTTAGTGCGAGACTATATATATGAATGGGTGATTAGAGTCAAAGATACCTAATTCGGAAAGAAACCACTGGTGACGGCTGTGGGGCATGAAAACCTATATTTTCATTAAGGATTGAAGATTGTTTAAGAGATTTGAGTATGTTTTACTTCTTTGAACTTAATTTCATGTTTTCCTTTAAATTCATGTCTAGCTAATTAGTTTTATTGTCTGGGATGTGATGTTCAATGCATAGTTTGTGATATCTAGCTATGGTTATTGAGTTATAAACTCTATTCCATATTGTGTAGACTTAATGCATTATGTTTACTGGCCATAGACATATTGAACCCAACACTTTAATCTTCCTCGGAAGAGAAGCCTAAAGGGTGGATGTCACAATTTGGACTTAGACCGGTTGATTTATCGGGAGATTATTGACTAATCTAAGGGGTTGCACAGGGACTGTTGAACATAACACGTAGGTTGTTAAGTGAGCACCTCGAAAGAGGGTTTAACGAGACAAATCTAGTGAATGTTGAAATACCTTGGGAGAGGATTTCAACTGTTGATGCAAAAACTCATAGTTTAAATAATTCATGATTAAAACGAAGGATTGCAAACTACGTAGCGGCATTCACTATCCTAGACACGTTCTACATAGATTTCTTAATATTAACTATTGATTTTGTTAAGAGAGATTTTTATCTTTTAACTTAATTCAATGACATCCAGTTATAGTCTTGATAAAACTTTGATCAGTAGTAAATTGGGATTTGAAATCACAAATTAACCCTTTTTCTCTGAGGACGATACCCGGTCTTACTGGTTTATACTTGAGCGAAACTGTACACTTGCAGGATTGCCAACAAGTTTTTGGCGCCATTGCTGGGGAAAATACGGTGTTTAGTGTTTTTAAAACCAATTGAATTTGGTTTAGTCTTAGTCAAGACAAAAATTTTATTTTATTATTGCCTGTTAATTGATTTTTCTTATATTTAGTAAAAGCACATTGAATACACTTGATCTATTTGTGTTTTTGTGTTTCAGGCTTGTATGAGTAAACGTCCTTGTGACCCCTACGATCCAGATTTGCTGAAAACAATCAATCAGATTCGGTTGGAGGCTCAAGAACGAGTACCAACTATGGCTGACAATGGAAGTTCAGGAGTTGGGAATAATAGGGAGGGCCAATATAGAGAAACACCTTTGAGGGACTTCTTTAAACCCGCACTGAATAACAATTACTCAGGCATAGCAAGGACACCAATAAATGCAAACAATTTTGAGTTGAAACCGTCCTTGATCACCACGGTGCAGCAGTAATAGTTTGGAGGCTCAGCGGTAGAAGATCCAATAGCACATCTAAACTCATTCATGGAGATATGTGATACGGTCAAAATGAATGGAATAACTAAAGATCAGCTTAGGTTACGACTGTTTCCCTTCTCTCTAAAGGATAAAGCAAAAGGTTGGCTGCAAACCCTGCTTCCAGGAAGTATTACAACTTGGGAAGAAATGGGCCAGAAGTTTCTGCAAAAGTATTTCACACCAGCCAAAGTACATCAGCTGCGAGGGAAGATTAGCTCTTTCAAACAATCTAATTTTGAATCTTTGTATGAAGCTTGGGAGAGATTTAAAGACTTACCAAGACGTTGCCCACAACATGGATATCTACCTTGGCTTCAAATTCAGATGTTCTATAGTGAACTTACACCACCCACCAGGGCCTTGGTAGATTTAGGAACTGCAGGTTCTTTGATGGGGAAGTCAACCATAGATGCGACTCAACTGATTGAAGACATGGCAGCTAATGCTTATGGACATGGTACAGAAAGAAGTACAACAAAAAGAGTGGGAGTTCATGAAGTTGATGAGATTAGTGTTTTGCATGCCCAAATTGCAACTATGACCCATCGGTTGAATTTGGTGGAAGAAAAGAGTAGTGGAGCACAGCATCAATAAGTGTTGTTAATTGCAGAAGCGTCTTATCATGGAGAAGCTTCAATAAAACAGATGAATGCTATGAACAGATTCAGCGGGTATCAAGCACTTGCTGGGGGGTATAATGTTCCAAAGTATTATCATCCGGGTGTGAGAAACCATGAGAAGTTCTCATATGCAAATAACATAAATGCTCAAATGCCACCAGGATTCGTCTCTCGACAGCCCTTGCAAGACAAAAAGCCATATTTGGAGGATAACTTGATGAAATGATGAATATGCATACAAGATTCTTCAAGGAGTTGACTAAAAGGGTGAATAAAAATGACACAAGAGTTTTCGGAATTGAAATCCAGGTGAAAAACATTAATGCCACTGTTAAGAATCTAGAAACACAAGTGGGGCAGTTGGCACAAATAGTTTCAAATCAGCAGCGGAGCTCTTTTCCATGTGATACTCAAGTAAATCCAAAGGAAAGCTGCAAGGCGGTTACTACTAGGAGCGGCAAAGAGGTAGTAGGTCCACGAAATCCAAGTATACTACCTATTGAAGCTGAGGGAGCTGTTAGCAATGAGATAGATATGCAAAAGATATCAATAGGCTAACATGAAGAACCTGCATCATCAAAAGGGAAGGTCAAGGAAAGAGCAAATCAAGAGGGTCAAAGTTCTGAGATTCCACCCTTACCATTTCCTCAAAGGTTCCAGAAAAAGAGGATGGATGAACAATTTGCTAAATTCTAGGAAATGTTTAAGAAAATCCATATAAACATTCCATTTGCAGAAGTTTTGCAACAAATGCCTAATTATGCAAAGTTTATGAAGGAGATCATGTCCAAGAAGAGGAAGCTGGAGGATTATGAAACAGTCTAAGCTCACTGAAGAATGTAGTGCCATCCTACAGAAGAAG
This sequence comes from Tinospora cordifolia, assembly GCA_030144865.1. NCBI lineage: Eukaryota > Viridiplantae > Streptophyta > Magnoliopsida > Ranunculales > Menispermaceae > Tinospora > Tinospora cordifolia. The sequence goes on from JAJIYU010013395.1 coordinate 4,985, forward strand.
CTTCCTCAAAAGTTGAAAGACCCAGGTAATTTCACTATACCATGCAATATTGGGTCTGAAATTTTTTAGAAGACAGTGTGATCTTGGAGCAAGCATAAATCTAATGCCCTTGGCGATATGCAAGAGGTTGGGAATGACAGAAATCAAGCCAACAACAATCACTCTTCAACTAGCTGATAGGTCCTTAACATATCCAAAAGGAGTGGTTGAGGATGTGTTGGTCAAGGTGGATAAGTTCATATTTCCAGTGGACTTTGTGGTTCTAGACATGGAAGAAGATTGTGAAATACCACTCATCCTTGGAAGACCATTTCTGGCTACCGGGCATGCACTCATTGATATACACAAGGGAGAATTAACTTTAAGAGTTAATGATGAGAAAGTGATTTTCAATTTTTACAAAGCAATGCAATACCCTAGAAACTTACATTAATGCAACAGGGTAGAGATCCTAAACTCTTGCATTGGCAAGGTGGTGGAGGCATTAAGCTCACAAGATGAGTTGGTGGAAAGCATCTCTCGTTCATTGAGGTTTCCTCAAGTCATGACAGAAGAGGAGCAGCTAGTGGTGCTAGCTTTGGAAGCAAGCTCGCCATAGTTCCATAGTAAAGAGGAACAATTGCCTGAAAATCAGCCATCTGAAGTTGTTCCAGAGCCTCCTAAGGAAGTAGAGTTGAAACAGCTTCCAGAGCATTTGAAGTATGCATTTTTGGATGAGGATAAATAACTTCCAGTTATTATCTCCTCTTCACTTGCACTTGTTCAAGAAGAAAAGTTGCTGAAGGTGTTGCCAGAGCACAAATCTGCATTAGGATGGACAATTGAAGATATCAAGGAGATAAGTCCAACCATTTGCATGCATAAAATTTTAATGGAGGACTCACATAAACCAACAGTGGAACATCAGCGACGACTCAATCCTATTATGAAAGAAGTGGTGAAGAAAGAAGTAATGAAGTGGCTAAAAGCTGGAATTATCTATACAATATCAGATTTGCCATGGGTTAACCCTATTCACGTTGTGCCTAAGAAAGGGGGAATGACTATTGTTACAAATAAAAGAGGAGAGTCAATAGCTTCAAGGACAACAACTAGATGGCGTGTGTGCATAGATTATCGGAAGCTGAACAAGACAACCCGTAAAAATCATTTCCTTTTACCTTTTGTGGATCAAATGCTGGATCGAATTACTGGTTATGATTTTTACTGTTTCTTGGATGGATACTCGGGATATAATCAGATAGTCATTGCACCAGAGGATCAAGAAAATGCTACTTTCACCTGCCCATATGGCACTTATGCATTTAAGAGAATGCCATTTGGTCTATGCAATGCACCAACAACTTTCCAGTGGTGCATGATGGCAATATTTGCAGATATGATTAAAGATATCATGGAGGTATACATGGACGACTTCTCAGTGTTTGGTGAATTATTTGAACAATGCCTCAACAATTTGGAACGAGTCCTCTCACGGTGTGAAGAGAAGAACATAGTCCTCACTTGGGAGAAATGTCATTTCATGGTTCGGGAAGGCATTGTGTTGGGCCATAAAGTTTCTGTTAATGGCCTGGAAGTTGATAAAGCAAAGATTCAATCCATCGAAAAGTTGTCACCACCAACAACAGTGCGTGAGGTGCAGAGTTTTTTGGAGCACACAGGTTTTTATCGTAGATTTATTAAGAACTTCTCTCACATAACTCAGCCTCTATGTCAATTGCTGGAAAAGGAGGCTGAATTTAACTTCATAGCTAAGTGTGTTGAAGCTTTTAACACACTTAAAAGAGCCTTGACGTCTGCCCCAATAATGTCCACACTTGTTTGGGATGAACTTTTTGAAATCATGTGTGATGCTAGTGATTATGCAGTGGGAGCAGTTTTAGGACAAAGATGTGATAGGATGTTCAGAGCCATATACTATGCAAGCAAAACATTAGATGATGCTCAAAAGAACTATACCACCACTGAAAAGGAGTTGCTAGCTGTTGTTTTTACTTGTGACAAGTTCAAATCATACATTGTGGGCTCACATGTCAAATTCTTTACTGATCACGCGAAAATCGGACAGTTGTTTACAAAGAAGGATGCAAAGCCCAGATTAATAAGGTGGATCTTGTTGTTGCAAGAGTTTGATATTGAGGTAATAGATAAAAAGGGTACAAAAAATGTTGTGGCTGACCACTTGTCTCGTCTGTCAAATGAAGCAAACCCTGATCCAATGGGAATAGTGGAGGTTTTCCTAGATGAGCATCTCTTGTCAGTAAGTGACAACTCCCCATGGTACGCAGATTTTGCTAACTACAAAGCCACAGGCATCACCCCACCAGATTTATCTCAAAGCTGCTTGAAGCATTTCATACATGAGAATAAGTTCTATCTTTGGGATGATCCCTTTCTTTACCGGAGGTGTGCTGACAAGGTGATTCGTCGTTACATTCCTGAATCTAAAATTAACAAAGTTCTTCATGACTGCCATGCTTCACCTTACAATGGTCACTATAGCCATCAAAGAACTGTCAGACGTGTACTTGAGAGTGGATTTTATTGGTCGAGCATGTTGAAAGATACTTATCAGTTTGTCAAGACCTGTGAGACATGTCAGAAGCAAGGAAACATCTCGAAAAAGAATGAAATGCCTCTCACCTCATTTGTAGAAGTGGAATTGTTTGATGTTTGGGGCATCGGCTTTATGGGGCCATTTCCACCATTAGCTGGCAAACAATATATCCTGCTATCGGTTGACTATGTCTCTAAGTGGGTGGAGGTTGTGGCTACAACAAAGAACAATGCACGAGTGGTACTTAAGTTCCTTTCAGGAAACATTTTCTCTCATTTTGGAACTCCTAGAGCTATTGTAAGTGATGAAGGGACACATTTATGCAATAAAGTCTTCAACAACCTTCTCACTAAGTATGGTGTGAGGCACAAGGTTGCACTACCCTATCATCCTCAAATTAACGGGCAAGCTAAAGTGTCTAACCGTGAAATCAAGTCAATATTACAAAAAATGGTTGGTACAAACCGTAAGGACTAGGCATTGAAGTTAGATGATGCATTGTGGGCATATAGGACAACATTTAAAACACCCATTGGTATGTCTCCTTATCAATTGTTGTATGGAAAATCCTATCACCTGCCTTGCGAGTTAGAGCACAAAGCTTACTAGGCAATCAAGAAGTTAAATTTTGAAGCGAAGGCTTGTGGTGAGAACCGGTTGTTGCAACTCGTAGAACTTGAAGAGTTTTGCAGAGAAGCATTCGAAAATAATACCATCCACAGAGAGCGAATGAATAAAAGGCATGATTAATTCATAGAGAAGAAGGAGTTTAAACCTGGGCAACAAGTACTCTTTTCAATTCAAGACTCCGTTTGTTTCCAGGAAAGCTTAAATCTCGATGGTCAGGACCGTTTTTAGTTACTCAAGTCTTCCCGTATGGAGCAGTAGAGGTGCAGAGCTTGGTGGATGGCCACAGGTTTAAAGTGGATGGCCACAGGTTTAAAGTGAATGGCCAAAGATTGAAGATTTTTTACGGTGGTCCAAAGCAGAGGGTAGAGATGGTTCTCTTCAAAGATTGAAGCAGAGTATCCTCATCGAGCTAATGACGTTAAACATAGCGCCGAGTGGGAGACAACCCACTATAGATGTTTGCGTAATTATTTTCTTAAGTTTAGTTTGTTAGATTTTAGTGGGAAGGTTGAGTCTATGCACTTAGAATTGAGTAAAGGGTCCATCATACTGTGGACCGCGGTCATTAGAATGCCAAATTTTAGTTACCTCGGTCCACACAAGTGCACACAAGAACCATATTCTGGTGACCGCGGTCACCAGAACATGTGTTCTCCAAGGACCGCAGTCATCAGAATGTAATCTTTTGAAGAAATCACATGGACCGCGGTCACCAGCATGGGCATTCACACAGACCGCGATCATCAAAACACCATTCTTGGGTGTATACACAGACCGCGGTCTACAAAACCACAGTGCAAAACACAGACCGCGGTCCACAGTTGAGCATTTCATTTAAAAAAAAACCACACATGGACCGCGGTCCATCATCCACAAATCGCGGTTCATGCGTCTTTTTAAGACCAGATCGACGTCATTTTCATTAGTTTTGCTTTGAAATTTTGAGTTTTTGTGTGGCTTTTGGTCTCCTTTTCAAACTCTCAAGCATCTTTTGCCTTTTCAGTAAAAATGTAAGTGTTCTTCTTTGATTTCTTATTAGTTCCTTGCGTTCTTTCAAGATTTAGATGATTTAGGAGTTGCTATGTGTGTTCTCTTCTGTCTAAATGGTGATTTTGTTCAATAACTCGCATCATTCCTTCCTTTCTTTTGAGTATGCACAATATGTGAATCCTTTCTGCATAAAGACTTGCCCAACTCCGTGTTCATGAGCACCTTAGGCCTGTAGATGTGTTGTTTCACATAATGGGGTGCATTTTTATCTACTTTCATGTCATTCAACATCACAAGGCAATGCAAGATTCAATTTTTATTGCCTAAAGATTTACTTTGATGTTCTGATGTTTAGATCACGAAAACTAATCTATGTTGAGTAAATTTCATCGAATGGTTGATGCATCATTATATGAATCTTGTTGTTTTCCTTGCCCCCAAAATAACAGCGGGTACGATTGTCCCCGTAACACCCTTATCTCTCTGAGCTGGCTCATCACTGGCCTCCTCCCTAACTGCGCCTTGACGAGGTCTACCTCATCCTCTTCCTCTCAGCATTATCTACAATTCAAAATTTCACTTTTAGTATCCAATAGTTTATTCATATTGAAGCAGAAATTTTTAATAATTTGAAACGACATACTGCATTTCTACTTCAATTTGAATGCCTTGAATTTTTTGATAATAATCATTCATTCCAGAACCACCTATACCCTTCGCGTTCATCGTGCTACTGTGACTCTAAGTTCATGTCTCTAGGTTTTCGATTTGTCTCTATGGCCTAGAGTTTATGCTTCTAAGTTGACAACATTTTATTTGTTTCTGGATATAGGAATTAAGATAACAATACTCAAAATAGTATACTATATATATCACACACAAACACCCAACAAAAAATCAAACAATGCACTCGTGCATAATGGAATCCACATTCTATTATGGCTAGTATATTTATGCCAAATCCTGATCTCTAAGGATGACGCAAGACCCACTGTATGCGACCATCCGATACTAGTAGAATACAGTGCGTGCAAGTTCTCCCAAAAAGTTTGTTCATTGCCCATTACAATTCTACAAGTGTCTCACTCCTTAAGGCTGACGCAAGACCCACCATACGCGACTGTCCCATAATAGTAGAATACAGTGCGTACAAGTTCTGCCCAAGAATCGATCACTCACCATACATGGTTCATCATTCTTCAAATCCAAGATTCCTCCATACCTCTAAATCTTTATGCATCCCATACTACATAGAAATCAGAAATACAAGATCCTCCTGAATCGAGTCCTGACCAATACAAGTGTGCGTTAGCACATTAACAGTCTCTAACTTGTATCCTAACAACTTTTATTCAGATCCACTGTACCCAGAAAATGCACCCAGTCATTCCTGGACTTAGGGTTTCAATACTTGGCTAGCTGATTCGTCTATTAAATCACCAAGTTTAAACTCTATCTCACTTCTATGGTATGCCATCGCTCCCAAGTTTTAGACCTTTCCTGAATGGAGCTCAGCCTACAAACCAATACCGAAGTACAACTCAACCTACAGGGCCACCATAGTACTTTCGTCCTAATGCGACTAGTAACTCGAGCACGCTGACATCACCTAAATCTTTTCTAGACTTCTATCCGCCTAGTAGATGAATTCTACTCATTTTATACACTTTTCAAAAGTCGAATACTTCTTTTCCAGTGAAAATCAAATCCGATGAGATTTTTATTTTTGTGAAATATTCTATTCTGAGAGAATCAAATTCATTTTGTGTCAATCTCAACCCAGTAATTCTACTAATTGGGTTCTGATACCAACTTGTCACACCCCAGCCCCCGCGCTGGGCCCTTCACAGCTCTACAGTCGAGCATCACGTGGCATCAAAGTTCGGCGCGTGTACTCGCCGGAGCGTTGGGACGTGTGACTTGGTTTGTTTTCCACTTTTGTTATGTTCAATTCAAATAATTTCTTTTACTAGTTTGTTCCAAAACAAAACACGAGATTCATTGTCAAATAAAATTTCAATATGTTTTCAAATAAAATTCAAAATTATATCACCAAAATTTCATAGGAAATAATACAAAAAATCAAAGTACCTACGGAAGCTTTCAAAACTCAAAACATTCGTCTGAAATCATTAAATGCATCCATATTCATTCATAATATTTCAAAGTATAAAATATTTGTTCAACATATATATAAACAAAATAATAGGCTCACAGGCCAAAATTTCAAACAGTGTTTCGTAATATAAAATAGTTCTATTTACACATAATGATAACTAGCTAGGCAACATGCCCATGTTCAAAATACATAAACTCTGAAATACAGTTCAAAATAAAACATCTCTAGAAAACTCTTCACCAGTCTCTGGGTCGGTCAATCCTCACTCAGCACCAGGCCCATGAGTACCTGAAAAATGAAAATGAAGTGAGCTGGAAAACCCAATGGATCTCTCCTACACATCACTAGCTCTATATAGACCAGCATACAAAACATGCATACGATTTCATTACATTAGAGCGTTTCAATCACTTAATTGGTTATTTATGTCGATCTGTCTGAACGCTGTCAGGAATTAACCGAAAGAGTTAACCACCCTCGGTATTCCTCTTGTGGTCCTGAACACAACCAGGCGTGACATATTTATCAAACAGAAGTCTACCTCTGAGACCACGATCCATGAAGATATGGAAATCATGTAGAAGCTACTATGATCTCCTAAATTCGAGGATTACACAGCCACTCGCAATTTGGCCCGGTTTGGGAATACCCACGATGACGCCCTGACTGCACCCTGATCATAATCTAATGATGCACCAACGGACCGTCCATTGCCTCGATACGTGGAGTTTTTAATAAACCATTAATCTTCTTTAGTTTTCCAAACAAGATTTTCAAACCATATAGCATAACATGTACTAACCTGTGCAAACTAGATCATATAAATCATTCCATAGACATTTAAGTAATCCATAACTCTAGAAAGCACATAACCTGACATTATGATGTCATGGCAACCATTCCAATCAGTTCACATATTCTTAGCATGATACTAAGTACAAGAATATAAACAATCATCACATTTCATATCCTAAGTTCACAAAATACTAATGAGCAAAGAAGTCTTGCCCACCTGTATATGCCGGATAAACCCTTGCGCCTCTCCTCAACACTCACCACTAGTCAATCTAAAATCAACATTTACACATTCAATTCTCCGAATCTCCAAAAACCCTCAAACTATATCAACAACCATCATAGATATCCAATCTAGACCATTTATATCAAATTCCAAATAAAGGGTTTTTTCCAAAATTTTGGTTTCTCATTTCACCGTATCAACACGCAAAACTACATTCATTTCCTTCCAAATTCAAAATAGAATATATTTAATATTGGTCACAACTTAAAAAAATGAGTGGATCGAGTTTTATTTCCTATCAAAGGATTTGCACTTCAAAAATCCTCCAAATAGGTGAAATTCTTCTGGGTTTATCAAAAACTGCAATTGAACAGTTAAAACTTTCATAATTCAGTTCTTAATTGATAAACTCTCAATTTAAAAGGAAGATCCAAGCTTATATGGTTCTAGATCATCTTATATATCAAAAATCCTCAAACCCTCATTTTGAATACCAAATCTAAATGAATATACAAATCTTGAACTAAAATGATTAAGAGGTTCAGATTCCTACCTCAGACCTTTAGATCTTCCTTGAATCAGCTTTGGACCGTCTCTCTGAAGCTCTGGAATGATTTGGGAAAGTCTGTGCGTGAAATGACGAAGTCAAGGGCTTGAATCTTTTTAAATCTCACACGATTACCACGGTCGGCACTGTTTGGATTACGGTCACCCATGTGACCTAATTTTTTTTCGTGATTTTTCACTAATTACTGCGGTCGGCCTTCAGGGATCGCGGTCAACAGTGTGATATTTTGTTTTTCAGCATTTTTCCCCATTATCCAACGTTCCAATTTATTTTATTTGTATACCATACCATATAATAAACATTTAAAACATGTTTTCAAACATTTTTACATTTATTTCAAAATTTTAAAAATTTATTTTCAACGTGTACGCATTTGAAACATTTAGGGTATTACATTAATTGAGTGTTCTTGAGTTGTCTTTGAGTACCAAACGTTTTAAAGAGAGGAAACTCTATCGAAATTTTAGTGATCTTCAAATTAAGATGGAAGTGACTTCTCAAACTTCTATTTTGCTTGTTTAGTTTAATACCATGTTCATGTATGCTTGATTTCAATTTAGTACGCATATTAGGTTTGAAGAACATGATTTAAATTTGCATGTATGTCATGTTAGTTGATCATGAAACCATGTCATGCTTAGATTATGCATGTTTAGATTTATTTTAAAATATGATGCATACTATGCATTTGTTTTCATGCTTTGAATGTTTATGTGTTAAACATACTGAAATTATTTTTTTTATGATTCATGAATATGAGATTTACTAAAAAAAATGTTGAAATTAAGAACCACGTACTATCACAGTGAACATGAGGGTCACTGTGGGTGTTTTTTCACATGGGTGATGTCCCAAAATACTTGGAATATGGGTTAGGCCCTAAGTCCAATGAAATTTGGCATAAAGAATGTTTTTTCACTCAAGGGAGGTATTTTGATAAAGATCATAAAGGGCTTTAAAACCCTTTCAGTCAAATTTACAACTATAAACAAAATATTATTTGAAACGCCTAATG